>SSNU01000039.1:322118-400609 GCA_012064415.1 Gyrodactylus bullatarudis
GTTGTAATCAAATCTAAAATTTAACGAACCTTTTGATATGATATGTCTACTCATAAGTAATAAGGTAATGTTGAAATTTATTTTGAGAGTAGAAAAATAGGTGATAAAAATTGACCGGCAAATCGGAATACTGACTGTAAATCCCTCCTTCAAAGATATAGACTAGCAGCTCTATAGTTCATTCTAGAATTAATTCACTGCCAACCGGGCAACTACAGCTCATACCTGAAAGCAAATTAATTTCCTCTTCTATCTAGTTTATTTACTTTTATGTATTTATAAATTATAATTAGGGCAACCAGAAAAAGGCAGTTTTTTTGAATGAAAAGGCATTTTTTCAGGCAAAATTTTGAAAAAAAGGCAGATAAAAATTTTCGCTTAAACTGAATATATTTTACTGGTGAAGTATTGCAATTTGCATGGTATGTATACGAACTGGTTCAATTTTTCAAAAAGAATTTTTATCACAACCGTTTTCAACGCACCTTTAACAAATGATTTTTAATTATCATTGGATAAGGATGATCATCCAATGAATTAAGTATAAATATCTAGAATCTCTGAAATCTGATTGATTATATTTTTCAAATATTCATTTGGACCATTTTGCTTATGATTTTCTCTAGCTTTGGAGAGTACAGGGTAAGTTTCAATTGAATTTCCGAACTTGGTATTTAATTTAAGCTTGGATTTCTGTTGAAATTAAGTTCTGTTAAGTCCTCGTTGTAAACTTTAATTACTAGAAGCATTAAATTTAAAATATCATGATGATTTTAAAGTTAACAGCCTTCGATTCTTTCATTGAAGTCGTATCCTGAGTGCAAATTCAAGCGTATAATGTCATATTTTTATTGCTGATTGTATCTAAGATTGGACGGGGGATTCTTATTTATTTTAATGCAAAAAAGGCTTTTCAAGAAGTGAATTCAAAAAGGCTTTTTTGGATGAAAAAAGACATACCCAACTCGTGAGCCAAGCTGTCAGGAGATTTTTTAATAACATTTTCAGGCTTAATACACCTGTATTAATCTATGGACAAAAAAGGCAAAAAAAGGCGGTTGGTTGCCCTAATTTATAATTTATTGAAATCTAGACTACTTACAAGTTATCTCCTTGGGTTTTATATAATTTAAACAAAAGTTGAATAATTATAGCGAATAAATCACCAAATTGGATTGGAAAATTTGAAAGAGTCTATTTCTATTGTCCATTTTTTTAAATTCATTAAAATTAAAAAGTTTTATTTTTGGGCCCAACCAAGAAATGTACTTGTCATTTTTTACAAAAGCTTGATCCCTCTGATTCGCAAAGATTCATCCATCATCAACCCGCTCGTTATCGTGTTATGTTGAAATCTATTCAAAAATCTTGGCGCGTGTTCAAAAATTGTAATCTTCAATCGAAATTTTGTAAATCAGAACAAACTCGAAAACGTATGGTTTTTTAGGAAAAAATTCTTAGTTTTTGATAATCTTCAAAATGAGATTAAGGCTGGGAATAGTTGAAAAATTTGGCCTACTCTAATATTTATTTTTCCATCTTTTGGTTTATTGAGACAGGTTCACAATAGACTCAAAAGTTGAGGTTAAGGTAACAGCTCTGTAGTCAAACCATCTCATAGTTGAAAGAAATAACTTCAAAGAGTTGACATTAGAAAAAGATAGTTTTTTAGTCATGAAAGTCTGATTTGTGAGCATTAAAAGTGTTCGTGTTGCTTTCTGGTTTTATTATTACAGTATTTTGTAACATGAAAGGAATAATTTTTGTCTTTTTCATCTCATGATTTTACACAAAAAGTCTCACATAATCTGTGTGTGTGTGTGTGAATACTTTCCAAATAGTTTCGAATGATGTCAAATAATTTTGATTAGAATAAAAAGGAATAAAGTATTTCAATCTAAATTACAATTCGTTTGATATTCAACATATTAACCTTATTCATTTCTAAAATTATTATTTTTTTATCACCTGATTCCGATTCTAAATTCTTTATTGAGAGCCGACTTATCATTTAAGAGATAATAGAAGTTAAGAGGTCAGCACTTTTTGGCTCTGAAACTAAAGTTGGTTGATATGAAGTTGGGAATCTATCTATCCCATTTTTCGAAGTTTGAGCTGAAAATTTTTATTGATTTCAAAGTGGGAGAGGGATCAAAAGTTGATTTTCAGGATTTTCAGCACCGTTAAATTATCGAAAGCTTCGAGAGATTTTGAATAATCGAAATTTCATTGATTTTCAAGTTGTGAAAATGATCAAAAAATCGAAATTCCGCTCCCAAACGATCATGAAGTTATGCATAAGATCAGATTCAGTTGAATTGATTTTCTTGTCTAATCTTGATCATGAATAACCTCTTTTTATCAGCCTCCCACTTTCAAATCAATAAAAATTTTAAGTTCAAAGTTCGAAATAACGGGATTTTGGTGCCAAATGAGAATCTGAAAAATGACCATATTTTTAAAAAAAATAATTTTTTTTTCAGAATTTTTTTTCTTCAAATGGTTAAAGTGGGCAACATGATTAGGATTCCAAAACATCTTTAACATTCGAATTCTTGATGAAAATATCGAGATTTCTGTAAATATCATAGATTCTCAACTTCATATCAATTAGCTTTAGTTATCTTTTAATCTTTGGTGAGAGATATCGAGCAGGTGATGCATATTTTGATGCAGATATTATTTTATTATAGAGAACGAGCTTGGTACTACTGTATTTATAAATTTTTCCAGCCTAGTATTCTTAGATGCATGATGTTTTCATGTTTATAATTCAATATCAAATCTATTGCAAGAATCACCTCCAAGACTCTAAAGTAATAAAAGTTTAACAATGAATAATTTATAAGCCAACCTATGTATCTGGCATACTCTAAAATTAAAAATTCTCTGCTTATGAGAAATTCCAATCAATACTACTATAAGTTTTCAAAGTTACCCTTTGGGCATACATCAATTAGAAAAAGTTTAATATAACACCCGTTTAAACTAAGAAATACCAATGAGAAGTTGATAAAATTTTAGAGAAATTCATTCTTTTTTTTCTTGCATCTTCGAAATTCGCTTGAGTGGGCAATCCATGGAATTCTTTCACTCTAAAATTCCGAATAACAAACCAAGATTTTGACAAGAAAAAGAAAAGGCATTCAAAAGAAATTGCTCCAGTCTAATTTCATTAAATCGAGTACAATTCCTGTTTTTAAATTGAATTGTAATTCTTTTCCAATTCACTGCACGAAAGAGATACATTTTTCTTCATTTATCTCAATTCTAGGGGGTGGAAAAAGTGCTTCTCCACAAACAACAAATTTTTTGAGTGAAATTTCTAGAGTGAATTGTGAAAAAATACAAAATTGAATCATTGACGTTTAGCCTTGGTCAGAACCTGAATGGACTCTTGAGGAAAATTCAAATAATATGAAGTTGAGAATGATGTTTTCACAAGAAAATGAAAAATAGGGCCATTTTTTAATATTTTCTTGTCATATTCTGATC
Source organism: Gyrodactylus bullatarudis (assembly GCA_012064415.1). Taxonomy (NCBI): domain Eukaryota; kingdom Metazoa; phylum Platyhelminthes; class Monogenea; order Gyrodactylidea; family Gyrodactylidae; genus Gyrodactylus; species Gyrodactylus bullatarudis. Next base: position 325,614 of record SSNU01000039.1, read on the forward strand.
CTGAAAAACTTCTTCTGACTACCCTCACGCTTTCAAATCAATAAAATGTTTCAGTTCCAAGTTTGAAAAAGGGGCTTTGGCGCCAAATCGAAATTTGTTGAAAATAATATTTGGCCCAAAACCTGTTTATAAACTGGCGCCAATAAAAACAAAGATTTTGCATAAATTCTAGCTGGATGAAAAATTTTAGCTCTTCCAATTAACCTAACTGATTTTTGACTTTTTATAGAGTTTATGATTTATTATTTGAGCAAAAGGTTTGAAATGTAACAAAATAAATGAAATTTTATCTACAGTACTCAAAGAAAAGATGAGTGTTAGATAGATATCGAATAGAGAACGAAGAACCGCATCGTTTAAAACTGCATCAATGAAAAAGAAGGAGTCTGCATAATTATCTGGCGTAGATCTAATTTTTCAACCACAAAAAAAAACAAATCAGAAGAAGGCTGTAAATACAATAAAGGGGTATACGAAAAAGTACATCATCTGTAATATCTGTTGAATAGTTTGGAAACTCATATTGTCGAGCGAGTCAACTAAACAGATTGAAATTAATCTCGGTCGCAACATTTCCAGGTATCGTTTGTGACCCTTATAAACTGTGGTAGGATTAATCACAAATAGACACAATCTATTTAAAATTCAGTATAGTATTAAATAGTAAAAAAGGTTGAAATATCAGTTATCAAGTCGAACTAATTATAAACCAAATACAATAAAAATATCAAATGACCACACTTTGGCAGTAGGCTTAAAGTATCTCAATGCATTTTCCAATTTCTTCGAAATTCGCTTGAGTGGGCAATCCATGGAATTCTTTCACTCTAAAATTCCGAATAACAAACCAAGATCTGGAACAAGAAAATTGCAAAACGAATTTTTCGTATTTATTTTCAAATTTGAAACTGAATTATATTGTTGGTTCAAAATGAATAAACTTTATTTTCAAATTGAATTAAGACGTTCCCCCCAAAAAAATTAGGCAGGGAACTAAGAAATATCTTTTTTTTACCTTTTCAGAGCAAAAATACCGCAATAATTTGATAAAATAAAAATTATAATTTGATTTAGACTAAATGTGTATACTAAAGTATAAGATTTAACCTTTGGGTTAATATGTGGAAAGATGGGGGGAGGGTGAATTCTGTCTAACCAAAATTGTTTTAATTTCGATTTAAAAGTCATCTTGACTGATTTCGTTCAAGAACCATAATGAATTTTTTTCCTTATTTAGTCAAGATCCTTTAATAATTGATGGGTGAAATTTCGGTAAATGGCTAAAATTATCATTTCCTATCTAAAGGTACTGTAGTTATTTTCCTGTATGAGTAAAAATTTAAAAAAGATTTAATATTATATAAAGTAAAACTGAGCTATAATTTTTAAATGTTTATTAAGAAATTATTTTTCTTTTCAATGATGTATATAGGATAATAGGGATAACTTTATAAGAACAATTTTTCGAAAACTCCCAGATGCCTACATAAATAAAGATGCTTTAGTATTTAAAGAATCTAGGAGTGAAATTTCTCTTTGATTAAATCTTTTCCTAGGGGTGATGTCAACACAACAAAGTTCTAAAAAATTGCATTTTTTCATGAAAATAAATCCCACTACTTTTAGGTAGTGTGTACATTCTCTACAGCAATCCATGGTATTTTCGATTGATTCAAGAAAATACCTGATCTACATTTAGTTGGCTTGAAGAAATAATTAGCTTCCAACAACAAAAATTTATTCCAAGATTGATTATTTATAGCTAATTTCGAAAATAATTGGTTTATTGACTTTCAATGCATTTACTAATTTTCAAAAAAATATCCCTAATAGATAAATACTTTTCGAGACAGTTGATATCTGATTGGTTTTAAATCATTAGAAAGGTAACAAAACTGGATATTTCACCTTTACGGGTAAAAGCTCTGTAAAGTGACGAGAGTTGTGTAAATGTGCAAGTATACGTTACTTATATACCATTTCTACCCCAAATCTCATGAATAATAGACCAATAGAAATTGAGTATTTGTCGGCCAATCAGAATCGAGCAACATTCCTCCAACAATTTTGTACATGTTCTCAATCTTTTATTCTGATTAATTTCCACTTTGAATTTTTTTTCTATCTTATCAGGAAGAGGCCGTAGCAAAAAGAGCTAAAGCAGTAGTCAGTCAGACTTAAATTTAGTACCATTATATTAATACTGTATTAATATTATAACATGAATCAGTTTATTTCATTCATTTATCTCAAGGGTCCTCAGTTATTTCTGATCAGAATGAATTCATTCGTTCATCCTAGCAGCAGATAATTCTCCCTCTTTTACATGTTGTTGGAAATGTATCAAAATAATGATGATGAGGACATTTAGGTATATTGATACATTTATATTATTATCCTTAGCATTGTTAATTGTGTAGGTGTGTTATTTTCAATTGAGACTTGGAGTGAAGAGGAGACAGTTTTATAACTTTTAAACAATGAAAATTCATCCAAAATTGATTCGTTCCATGCTTTGAGTTGGAATTTTTTCCCTGTATAAGTGATTAAAAGTTATTTTTTGGAATGAACACTAGACAAGAAAAACGAAAATGGGGATTTTCCGTTCATTTATACTGCTTGAAACAAAATAAAAAACTCTGTTTCTTATGAATGTTAAAGATCAAAAAAGTGTATCTGATTCATTTGGCAAAGTGAAATTAAAATAGGAAAATAGAAAAAAGGAGAATGGAGTTTAAGGAATAACCCAGTTCGAGACATTACTAATTTCAGATTAGTAATCACTATAGAGCGGCATAAAATTGCAAAGAGTTGGCATTCTCTGTTGGAAATTTTACATTTTTGAAAATGTTCCTTCCACATCTGCAGGTGTAGGACTACAGCCTAATTATAATGCTCTGGATTTTTTATTTAACCATTCAAGCTTAAGGCAAATCCAATTAAAGAAGGCCAAAGACAAAATGATTCAATGTATAAAACCACCACTTACTCATTTAGTCATGCCAAGACGTGCAATCATATTAATATATCTACTTCAATTTAAGAACAGAGAAGTTTTTAGATTTATTGAACTTTTGATTATTTTTGAGTTTTCGAGGATTAATAAAAAGTCTTGAAAATAAGATCTAAAACGATAAAATCATATTTTTGAAAATCCTACGGTCTAAAAGAATTTTTTTACGTATTATTATTATTTGAGGCTCCAATAATTATTATAATTAGTAATAATCTAGTGAGAATTTATTTCAAATAGAGAAGAGAAATCGCAAAAAAGTCCCAAATTTGTATCGGTTAGCAGCAATGATAGAAATCAAAATTTCTTTTTTTTATAATCGTGTCACATATACTGCAGTTATTCCTCTCATATTTGTGTTATTTTTCGATTGATAATGTGAAATCTTGATTCTTTGTCTCAAGAAAAATGTAAAAATGTTCCGAGAAAGAGTTTGAGCATAGACTCACTCTCTCCTTTTGCTCTTTTAATCTATCTATCTAAATTAATTCCCCCTTACAAGAGGGAGAGAGTTAAAATTCCTCATCTGTTTGAATCATTGAATATCCCTATGTATGTATGTTAAATTGAATGATCCTATCCCCTTTCTCACCCAACCCCTCCTACATATTCTCCTCTCTGGATCCATCCATCTTTCTCAAGGAGGAACACAAACTGAATTTTGTCTTAATCACGATGCCATGATGTCTTCCTGTAAATTATTCTTATGCATAATATTCAAAAAAAACAAGTGAATGATTTATTAAGAATCAATACTACTGATAATAATAATTATTATTCAAGATTAATTACCTTGAACATGTCAGTCAGTCAGTGTGTTATTGAAATCCTTTCTCATTTTACCAATGGGCACCAGAGAGAGAATTCTCAAAAACATCACTCATAATGCCAATCTTGTATTTATAAAGTTGGTTGATATGAAGTTGGGAGGCCATGATGTTTACCAAAAATTCGAATATTTTAAAGATCTTTTGGAATCCTACTCATCTTGCCCATTTTTACGATTTGAAGAAAAAAAATCATGAGAAAAATTTTTAAGAAAAATATGTTCATTCGAAAAATTTTCGGCAAAATTTTGAGCCTGAAAATCAACTTTTGATCAATCTCTCACTTTGAAATCAATAAAAAAATTTCTGTTCAAAGTTCTAAAAAAATGAGATTTTGACGCCAAATCGAAATTTGAAAAATGACCATATTTTCATACAAAAAAAATTTTCTCCAAATCGTAAGAGTTGGCAACATGAGTAGGATTCCAAAAAATCTTCTCCATCCATTTTGTGATTGAGATTTTTGTAAAAACACAGTCTGGCAAATCTTTTATTATTATTAAGATTTTGACAGTATGTTCATCAGATCGAAATAAAAAGATTTCTTAGCGTTCAAATTTTGAGAAATATTCGAATTTATTTTGGATAGAATTTTTTATCTAAAATGATTATTATGTGTGGAAATAGCTCAAATTTATGAATCTGCTGTGTTAACTAGGAAAAACCTGTTAAAAAATGTAAAAAAGCCTAGTTTTTCATCGTTTTTGTTTAATCTTGAGTTTTTTTCTTAGTTTTCACAGCAGATTCATAGATTTTAACCATTTCCACACATGTCAAAGTAAGGAAAATGTCCTGCATCATTACAAATAACTTCAAAAAGATATTTGAATTTTTCCCTTTTGCTTAAAAAATTGAAATTTCTGAGATACTATCGAGCATAGCTTCTCAAAGTTTTAGAAAATTGTTTGCAGATTATTTCCGTTTTTTTAAAAATTGTGATGCAAGCTATAATAAACTTTTTCAGAACTTTACAATTTTATAGAGTATAACTGAAAAAAGTGTTATTCTGCTGTAGACTGTGAAATCAAAGATTCCTAACTTTATTAGTATTGAACGATTCCTTTCATTGTCCAAAATACTGTCAGCATTACCTTTCTTGCCAATCGATTTTGGGTCGGTTGGGTAACATGTTCTCCATGATCTCTTGCGACTCTGGTCACTCAGATAGAACAATTTTTCATCCGTTGTTACAATATTCTTCAGAAAACTGTCATATTGTATTCTGTGCAATAATCTTTTGACACATTCAACTCTTTTGTTCTTCTGAGCATCATTCAGTTCATGAGGCACAAACTCGTCGTAGGAATTGACGAAGTTCTCTTCACGAAGGACACGACAGACAGAATTCTGGGATACATTTAAATTAGCAGAAATCGCCCTAGAGGATGAATGGCATTTTCTTCTACTGCTTTGATGATTTCCTCACGATTTTCGCCCTGACCTGGCCTGATCATCAAAATTCATTTTTCCTTCTTTGAAAGAAGAATGCCAACGAAACACTGTAGAACGTTTTACTCGATCTCCGAAAAATAAATTCAGCTTTTTGAACGTTTCTGATGGAATCTTACGAAAATCTTTGGTATCAAAAAGATTTGATATATTCATGCTCATAAATTTTTGAAATAAAATATATAGATAAACAAAAAGAAGAAGAAATTTTCTATCGACTGGTGCCCAAATTGTTTTAAATAGTATTTAATTTGATGGAGAAATTTTTGGTTAAAGTCAAAATCCCATTAATTTTCGCTCAACCTAAAACCTTTAGGAATCAGATTTATATGAAATGGTTACATACAAATTTAACTACTACAGATTATCATCTATCAGTTCAGCTCTATCGATTAAAGTTGATAAATAAATTAGTTGGACGAAATCTACTTCTACTACTTGTATTGCTGCAACAGAATTTCTGATAACAAGACTACAATTATAAAAAGATTCCAAGATATGGAATAAGCGAGATAACATTTTTGAAATTTAAATTAAATTTTAAAATACATTTATCCCTCCTGATTTATCGTATAAATGTCAGTTTAAGTCTATATATTTACGTATTCATTTGTGTATTTATCAAAGTTACTTACTTCAAAGAGGATTATCATTTCATTCTCCTACATTTGCAGACATTTCCTCCCCTCTCTTTTTGTTAGTTGATTCAACTTTTTTCATTCAAAAAGGTCATTTGACAATAAATCAGGGGGGCTTCTTGATTCAGCTGAATGTGAAGATTTTTCATCTATAGACACAGTGAAGATACCATTTAATGTCAAATTTTTCAAACCCTCTATATAATCAATAGTTTGAAAAGTTTTGAAAGATACATGACTCAAAAAGGTTTTATCAGAAATTATAACTGTCAATCGTAAAAAATTGTTCATTCAGTTCAAGATTCCATTGCATGGAAAAATAGCGAAATTTCAAATAAATAAGTAAGGTTTCAAAAGATTCTACAAAAGTTGCAAATCGGCGATGCAATGTATTGACTTTTCCAATAGTCTTAAATCTTATCTAGACGCAAATACTTTTAGACAAAGTATACCTCGTCAAATACACAGATTGTACTATAAAATAATTCCATGATTTTTTTCATCTTGTCAACTATACAAAATTAATTACCATTTTCCTCAACAAAGTTTGCAATCAGAATTGTTATATTCATGGAAAATAACAGGAATTTCATTTTTAACTAGTGAAAAAACAATTTAATGGGATTTAAATCATTTTTGCAACTCTTGAGGAAGAAATAATGTGAATCCAAGTATTAGATATTAATTAACAGTATTTAGTTTTTTTTTGTTTGTTTGAAAGTATTTATTTACAAATAGGTATGAAATACAAATGTACTTTTTACATTATGAAAAAGTGTAAATCAAATTTACTCCGGCTTCTGATAGCAGACTTTCATTCTTCAAATTGTTGTCAATGTTGAGATAGAACATTGAATTTAAAATTTTAATTCTCTATTGAATGGTGCTCAAGCCATAATTTTGTGTGCAATATGTAAAAATTTGTTAATAGTATGTTAAAATGAAGTAATTTTACGTAAGATTTAGAGAGCGAATCTTATGCAGGTTAATTTTAGCAAAAGTTACCTTTCTGAGACTAAAAATCTCTTCAGATAATTTCGTCAGAAAACCACTTCTAAATATTTATTTTGTCACGATGCTACTTGTAGGTATGACGGTTATAAGAATAAATTAAAAATGGGTGTGCACAAAGTGGAGGTACCAATTCACTTTGAAATAGGGAAGGATGGTATCAGTAGCCAAAATAAATCTTTTTTACTATTTTTACCTTAAAACTTTCATCTTCTAAACTTAGACTTGGCGTCAAAAAACTTATGCCAATATTAAAATACTCGAGGATTAAATTTATCATATCGATGGGCGATTCAAGTAATATTGCAAAATTTTTCGTTCAACTCTATACTGTATATCATCGCATAGGACATTTGTATTTCATACCTATTTGTAAATAAATACTTTCAAACAAACAAAAAAAACTAAATACTGTTAATTAATATCTAATCTAAGATTGATAACAAGGTCTCATTTTTTCATCTTCTTTTTATTCATAGAATGTCTCCTCAAAAAGTGAACTTGTACCAAGAGCCAAGGATAATGAAATCCAGTCAGTGTCCCTCTCAAATGTCAACAGTTAGTCCTTATTACTTTCTCACTTTTCTCCAATGCCATCTAGTAAACATTTTTCCTTCCATAAAGAAAAGCCAGGTCTGTTTAATACTTGCTTTTGTTGTATTTTTTCAATCATTCAGGCTATTGCTTGTTTAATTCTTATCATTCTTACAGCTATGGTTTTACACCCCTTTCTCATTTCATTCTTCATTCTGTACAACTCCTTTTGGAATATTCTAAAATATTAAAAGAATCCTCAAATGTTGTTTAACATTTAGGATAAAATTAGCTATTAGTTTTGAAAAGTGTACAGTGTGTAAAACTGCATTTAATTTCTTATCAAAATTGACCTCTCTTTGTATATCTACTAATAGGTAGTATTGGAAAATAATAACAAGATTTGAGTATTCATTTGCCATTAAATGTGATCTTTTCAATCCTCTGTAACAGCTGTCGATCTTTTAGGTATACTATAGGTATTCTATTTGAAACTCAAGAACTTTTGGTCTCAGTAGTCAACTCAACTCCTGTAAAGCTATTCTCGATGAATTTGTAATTTTCAAATCAATATGCACACTTGATCCTGAAAAATAACGTTTGATCACTCTCATATCTTGAAATCAACAAAAAATTTCAACTCAAAGTTTGACTCTACCTCCGGTTAACATATATGTATGTTAAATTTCTCTATTTGGGACCTTCCATTGGTTTATTTTTGACATTGCAACTTCATTCGGAAGGGTGGGGAACTGGCTGAGAGCCATTTCGACACCAAGCTCAAACCAAATCTATATGTCCACAAGGGATTTGCGAATATATTGGGATTCAAAGGTCGTGATGTTCACTAGGCTAGCCTCTTCGATGAAAAAATTTTTGACTTGATTGAGCAACCATATTTTTTAGAGATAGTTTTGAGTGCTGAAAAATAATATAAAATTCATCTTCTCTGAAATTGCGTCCTCGCAGATTAGTCCCTAAATTTTTTTGAATTCGAAGTTTTGAAATTAAATGGAAGAATTAATAATAAAATAAATAATTTCGAAAATCACTGTATTAATAATGGCATTATTCAATGAAAAAACAATATTCAAAAATTGAAAACGTTTTTAATTTCTTTTCGAAAATACAGTATTTTTCTGAGAGATATTATTCAGATTTAATAAAACATTAACTTTGCCTAGGAATTTCATCTCTCACAAAAAAGGAATTATGACAAAAATTTTATGGCGCGGAATTCAAATCTCATAAGGGGCTAATCTGTTAATAAACCGCTACGAAAAAAATAATTAGCATATTCATGATCCTCGTGAAATTCTGATCTAAAAAAATATGGTTTGCTAATATCGATTTTCGGAAGGGGTTAGCCTAATGTTCACATCAAAAGCGAGCAGATTGCGAATTCTAAACCTATATGTTGGAACTCCCACCCATTGCTCAACACAAGTTGAGACAGAAAAAGAAACTGAAATTTAATGAGACGCTAGCTAGAACTGTTAATATTCTCTCTTCAATCCAGTGTACAGCCTCGGCAACCATTACAGAATTGGCAAAATGTCTAAATAATGTGAAGTCAACAAATTGATAATTTTCTCAAAAAAGCAAAAGTAATTACCAAATCAAGAGATGAATTTTACCTCGCCCTCTCGAAAGAACCAATGGAAGGTCCCAAATAGAGCTATGTAATATGTTAACCTAGGTAGAGTCTGAAGAGACCCGGCGGTATATAACGTTTATCACTCAAATATACACTCGTTGTTTTCTAACCTTCCATATGAGTTTAGAATCTAACAATAAAAATTAATCATTAGAATTAGGGAATGTTGAAATTTGAGACAGTTGAGTCTATCGTTTATCCACACATCAGAGTTATCTCTTCACAAAGGGAATTTGAGTTTCCTTTTTGTTATTTCTTGATAAGATATTGAGTAGAGGATGTAAACACTAAAAGTTAATTTCATCTAGGGAAAAATTATCATATTCCTTTGACATTCTATCATTATAAAGTAGTAGTTGAAAAACTTTTTTGTTTCTCAAATTCGCCATCTAAGGATATTCGTCGGAACGTTCAATGATATTTGAATACAAGCAGTAATTGCCTTTTGCAATTAAATTGATATAAACATTAAAACCATCCTGGCTTAATTCCTTTTATAGAAAATTCGAAAGATATATATATATATATATTAGGGTAATACAAAATTTTATTTTCCCTGAATAATCTTCTATGCCTTAATCAAAAATTAATGTTTTAAACATTAAAAACACATTTTTGAAAGTCATGTTCTGCTATACAAAAATCCCATTTTCCCTAAAATCATCAAAATTTATTAAATTTCCTTGGAATTTCTTTCAACATGTGAAAAATGGCTCAAATTTTACTATAAGCCCTATTTTTATTCAAAATGTTGCAAAAAGTATTAATAATGTTAATTTTGTCTTTTCTCGTAGTAAAATTCATTGAAAAAATCTTGGCGCCTGTTCAAAAATTGTCATCTTCAATCGAAATTTTGTAAATCAGAACAAACTCGAAAACGTATGGTTTTTAGGAAAAAATGCTTAGTTTTTGATAATCTTCAAAATGAGATTAATGCTGGGAAAAGTTGAAAAATTTGGCCTACTCGTTATTTAATATATATTATAATCAAATTTACATCTATCAAAACATCATCAGGGGCAATACTTGTGCAAATTTCATAATAAACTTGATTTAGTATGTTATTTTAACTTGGATATATATTACTTGGCCATTCTCTGTAATCTATCAAAATGTGTAGTAAAACATCTTGATCATATGAAATTATTTGAGAAATAAACAGAATCAAGAGATCCCTGTCTTACACTTGTTTTCATCTGAGTCCGTTTTATTCAATTCATTAATTGAAGTTGATTTTTTTTCCTTTTGTTTTCGAAATATTTTTCATATCAAAATTTATTCTAGAAATATTCACATTATTCTTTCCCCTGAATATGGAGACAAAAGGCGACCAAACTGATTACAACAAAAATATGTCTAATAACTGCAATAATTCCAAGAGCATATACCAGGATAACTTGTCCATTTCAGAGACTACAACACTGAAGGCACTTCCAAAAAACCCTCCACCATTCAGTGTTATCAACATTACGTCAATACAAGGGAATGTTCTCTACAATAAGTCAATTGGAAAGGATGTCGAGGCAATGCCAACTAAAACCATTCTAGATATATCTCAAAATAAGGAACATACAGATGAGACGGTATTTAAAAAACCTGATCAGAAAACCGTACAATTTAGTCAATGTAAGTTTGGAAATACAGATTCATGTTCAAGTTTTGGCTAGAAATAAATCGGGTTCAATTAGGAAGGACAAGAAAGATTCTCAAATTGACTAGTTAGTCGCTTCATCAACCGTGAAAAGTTTTGATACTTTCAGAAAAATCCGCTTAAGCATTAATGAAAAAATATCTTGCTTTTCGAATCTCATTTAATCGTATTCATTCCAGAAATTGAATTCACGTGTTCAGAATTGAATTTTTCTGTATAACTGTGCCAATTATGGAGCTTGTGTATTGAATCGAGGAAATGACACAAGTCATCTGAATTTAAATAGCAAGCTTTTAAGCTATGGAACATGAGAAAATCGGTTCAAGATTGTACTTTGGAAATATGATTCTCTTTGATTTTCCACTCCCTATATATCGGGTTTTTTTTTATCAAAAAATTGGCAATCTTTGAAGTTTCTTTCTTGGAGTTTTTTATTGTATGAGGGGTGAACAAAGTATTTTCTGAATCTTAGATTTTTAACAATGAGCTGGTCAAGTGCTACGTGCCTTCAGAGATACGGTGGTAGTATTCAAAGGGTTTTGTTAATTTCAAAAATAGTCGGAAATGACGTTTTGAACCCGAAACACAAGATGAAGGAATGAGAAATCTAATAATTTCGTTGTGGAAACTTTCCTGAATAAATTAGGCGGTCTTCTTAGCTTATTCTTTTCCAACCTCATAACAGCGTGCAATCGATAATTATAATTATATTTTTTCACTAAACCAAGAAAAAAAAGAATTGTATCTTCTTTTTCTTTTAATTTATTACTACAGTAGTTCGATTCTCTTTAGTGTATGAACCAGCATGAATTCGGCTCAAGCCTTCACCTCAACTATAACATGAATATTTTTACAAGTTTCACGTAATCTTTCGGTTTCTATCGGATAAAAGTACTCGTTTTTCACGATTATCATTATCAAAAAAAGTAAATCTCTTAATGTCTCTGGTCCATTTGGTATTCAGTATTCAAAATTAGAGATTAAATATATTTTTTAATTTCTACTTTTTCAATAAAACTTAAAAATTTTAATTGTTCTAGTTCTGAGATATGATATTGAATATTATTAATTTTATAAAAATTCTATATAATATTTGAATAAAAATCTAAAGTTGGGAATCTATGATATTTACAGAAATCTCGATTTTTTCGCTTCCACATCTACGACCCTGAGTTGACGCTTGCTTGTCCGAAACAAGTTAGATAGTCAATGATCAAAATGTAAAGTTGGTTCCTATGAAGTTGGAAATCTATCTTTACAGAAATCTCGATTTTTATCATCAAAAATTCGAATGTTGAAGATATTTTGGAATCCTACTCATGTTGCCCACTTTAACCATTTGAAGAAAAAAGATTCTGAAAAAAAAATTATTTTGATGAAAAATATGGTCATTTTTCAAATTCTCATTTGGCACCAAAATCCCAATTTTTCGAACTTTGAACTTAAAATTTTTATTGATTTGAAAGTGGGAGAGTGATCAAAAATTGATTTTCAGGATCAATATTAGATAATAAGGCTGAATAGCACCGTTGAATTACCGACAGTTGCCCCATTTTCGAGAGATTTTGAATAATCGAAATTTCACTTATTTTCAAGTTGTGAAAATGATTAAAAAATCGAAATTCCGCTCCCAAACGATCATGAAGTTATGCATAAGATCAGATTCAGTTGAATTGATTTTCTTGTCTAATCTTGAATCATGAATAACCTCTTTTGATCAGCCTCCCACTTTCAAGTCAATAAAAATTTTCAGCTGAAAGCTCGAAAAAATGGGATTTTGGCGCCAAATGGGAATTTGAAAAATGACCATATTTTTTATAAAAATAATTTTTTTCTTCAAATCGTAAAAGTAGGATTCTAAAATATCTTCAATAAAATCGAATTCTTGATAAAAAATCGATATTCCTGTAAAAATCATAGATTCCCAACTCCGTATCAATTAGAAATGTATAAATTGAGGCTATAAGAGACAATCGTTTTTAGATAAACCGAAACGTCTGCTCATTCTGTATTCTCCTTAGTACAGTTTAGAACTTTATCTCAACTGAATTCTTCTTTGTGTCAGTATTCCTCTGTGTTTATTCAATATTTTTATCAAATCATGATCAAAATCTTAATCATTTCTTCGTTTTATTCTTGTTTTTTTCTTGAGAAAACAAACATTTATTCCTTTTCTCAAAAAAACATTGCGTGTAGACTGCTTCTCTTCTTCATTGCATGATTTGCCATGAAGTTTTCATTTTTGCATCAAATTGATCTTTAAAGTTTCCCCCCTTTTGAATTTCCTAATTCAATTACTTCAGGTTACTCTCTTTTAATCTACTGGATATTGATTACATAACGATGAGGTAAACAAATCATTCAATTCAATGATTGAAAGATTTTAATCAAACCAAGTTTTCTATTATATTTCTCTTCTGTATTGTAATAATTCATATAATAAACCAAAAGCTGGCCTTGATGAAATTTATGATCTTAAGATCTTAATTTTTTAATAGAGATTTTGTAAGAGAGGATTCTAAAAATAAAACAAATTATGAACCATCCTGACATTGACCTAAATCGAAGATGGGATTTTCTGGTTTCTTTGCAAAATTCTCAATTTTTTTAATCAAGAAATCGTATTCAATCAGAATTTTGATTTTTAAGACTACGATTAGACTAGAATTTGAAAATTTGACATCTTTAATTGAAATTATGCATATCTAAATAAAATTAAAAACATAAGAAAGACTCGGCCCTAGATAGGAGTAATGGCATAATGGAGAAAGACATTTTATAAAATCCCAGGTAAAAATAATACCAAAATTTCTGCTTCTTCTATATAGAATCGATTTTTATGTTGTTTAGCTTGCCCATGGATGACTTCTAAGCTGATAAGTCGCCGTCCTAATGAACCATAAGACATTTTGTCTGATATTATTAACTCCAGTGTATACTATCTTTCATTTCTAGTTGTTGTGTGATAACAATAATTGACTCTATGGTTCCTTACTCTAATTGCATTCTAAAGGTTAATCCCCCAAGTTTTTCAATAATCCTCCCAGAGTTAGACATTCACGTAAACCAATGTACCAGAGATATGTAGAGAGATATCTTCCTTTTAAATCTACACGAAGGAGAAAAACTATTAGAATTCTTCCTTGTAAAGGTGCGTGTTTTTATTTATTCTTGTAATAAAATAAATAACATCTTTTCAAAATCAATAATTTCTTCTATTCTTTGAACCCATCCCTCTTAATTTCGTTGATATCAAATTGGGAATTCATGGTTTAATCTTGACCCTTCATAGAGCTAACTTTCTTGAGCTATAACTCTGAAAATAGTTTATTAACCACTTTTCTGAAAGAGGAACTAATATTCTTATGAGTTGTTAAGCTACAAGAATTTTATTGAAAAGTTTTCTAAATAATTACGTAAATTTTCGAGAAAAAAATTCTTATAACCATTTTCAGGATCTAAAAGTTGTTTTAGAATGATATTTCCTAAACTAAAAGTTAGTTTTTGAAATAAATTGGATATTCGTTATCAGGATATTCTGAAATTGTACTCTCTGGGTTAATCAGTTAAGGAAACCGATTGTGTTACTCTTTAATTTTCAAGTGATTACTTATAAGTGTATTTAGTTCTGAATTAGTAAAAATTTGGCGCCTCTTCACAAAGAGAGGTTCACTTCGAATGTTGAATCTGTGTGAATTCCAATTCTTGTATTTATAAACTTATTTATAAAATATTAGATAGTCTGTTTTATTCATAAAAAAACTTTACTCGAATTCTTGAAAATAACAAAACAGCTTAAAACTTTTACTATTAATGAATTTTAACCCTTCCGGTGCCGAGACTATTTCACAATTTTTTTTTTTCACCTGTCAAGCTGGTAGAGTTATGAAGGTTCAAAAAATTGGAAAATGGACATAAATGTCCATCGGCACCCTGGAAAAATTGGCTCATTTTCTGACGCTTAAAAATTAAAATATCATAATTTAGAAAACTACAAAAATAATTACGCTGATTCCGAATCTGAATTCATTTTTGAAAGCCGACTTACCATTTCAAACATTATAGAGGTTAAAATCGGCATTTTTGGCTCTAAAACCAGTTATCTTCTAAACTATGAGAGATGTCGAAATCTACAGCCATTATTACACCATAGAAAGTTCAATAGGTTTTCAAAAAATTTGTTTAAATACTTGACTAGGTTTTAAAACAATTACCCTGCTTCAATTAACTTTGTTTAGCATCAGTGATAAGTAGGGCCTCAAAAAAGTATTTGGTCTATTTTCACTCTATGGATAAAAGACTGACTAATCTGAAGAAAAATTCGTCCCATCTTAAACAAATTTAAAGATAGCTGGTACTATTTCTGCACTTAATTGTTGTCCTAGTACTTTTTAATCCTATTTTTTTGAATTAAGTCTTAGAGTATAGTATTTTGCAACTAGTAAACGACCAATCAAAATTTTCGATGAATGGGTAGATTCCTGAGCTAGCAGTATTTCATCGTGTCACATTATTCCATAGAATTTTAAATTTAAACTATAACGATTTATTTAGTAAAATATGCGCTATAACAGTTAAATTTGACAAAAAATTAGAAATTTTGATGACACAAGATTTGAATACTTCAAAATTTTCCAAGAACTTACTGTACCAAGATTCTGGCAAGGCTTTGAGAAATGTACAAAGCTCCTTTAAATGCTCGTAATCCCTTAAAAATGCTAATAAAAAAGTATTTCATAAATATTGTTCCCCAGTTCTATTTTTCCATAAACGTTTTCGCCCTCCTCTCGTTAATTAATTAGGCATGATAAAGTTTGACAGAAAAATTCTATCTTCAATCGATAAATGAATAGTTGAGGATTCGCATATGAATTTTTTCGAATTTCCTGATCAAAGAGCAAGAATTCATGTGATCTTTAAATCATCATCCTGATAGTAAATCAATGTTAAAATATGTGTCAGCTCTTTTTCTCTTGCATTGCTAATTAATCTCAAATATCTCAGGATACTTTCTGTTTCAATTCCTCTTCCAATTGTAGAAAAAAACATGCCTCCTCGAAAGATACACAAAAACTACCCAACATATAATCCCATTTTATTAAAAATATAGTCTAAGATCTCTTTTAAATACAGTAAACTTTCTAGAAGAAGAGGAACTGACTAATGATTAATACGACGAATTTAAGATTTTTTCTCCCACTTTCGATCCACTTTGAGTGCCTTTCTTTCAAGTTTAAATTTGTTGAAATTGTCATCTATTACCAGATTTATTTTCTGTGAGTCATATCTTTTAAAATAGCGGAGTTCACTGTTTCGGATCCAAATTCATTAAATTAAACACCATTCGATGCAAATCAAAAGTTGAGTCAGCTTTGTAATTTCCGTTTCGAAATATTGTCTTTGAGCAGTTTAGATCGAACTTGAAACCTTTAATTTCTCACACTGCTGTACGATGACCCAGTGAGAAAGAGGGGTTTTTATGAATTCTAAAATCATGAAAAATTAACTATGATTAAGTTAGTAAGAATTTTTATTTTCAAATCAATTTTTAAAGAAAAAAACCTTGAATGTTACCGGGAAAATATTTAATTCTTCTCAAGAGTAGTCTAAAAAACATATGGTAATTATCAAAAAATTTACAATTTTTTTTCTAAAATTAATTCATCTGTACAAAATGTGTGTGTTATGACTAACAAATTAGCGGTTAAATTCCGAAGAACATTTAAGAACAGGTTCATTTTTTAATTTTTTATTCGCAGACTAATAGACTAAACTTTTTGTTTTCTCTCTGGCTGGTAATTTCATTAATAATCTGACGGGAAAAAAAGATGGAAAGATGTCGCTCTTTGCATTTGACAATCAGGAATCTATTCATCAATTAGTATAATTAATAGTCTGGAATCCATTCATTGGTTATTGAGTATTGATATTTCTAACTGAAATCTAATTGGTTCACAAACAGATCAACCAATCAGGGTTGATTTGATCATCAAAATAAAACAACACTTTGACATGAGTAATCATTACACTGGTAAATTGACATTGTTTTCTTGATAAATCACAACTGTTACAGTGAATCTGGAAGCTAATGTTCAAAATGATGGTTTTTCCTTGTCTATTCGTGATCCTGAAGAATAATTCAAAATCATCAATAGAATATTTCTAGTAAGAGAGTCGGGTAACTTTCTAACAATTTATGGAAGGACCCACTTAATTAGTCTTTATTCTGTGGTACACATTAAACGAGAGATTTAGTAAATTTTTCTTGTAAATGTTGAAGATAAAGAATATCAATACATCTTTTCATCTTTCTTTACTCTACATACTTCTTAAGATCATCAACATAACCTTTCTCTCTCTCACTTGGATCAGACTATATATATATCTATATATAAATATATTCTAGTTCACGTTCACAAGCACAGTGTAAGGATAGAGAAAGACACAAAGAGGGAGGGGAAAAAACAACTTGAAATACATAGATAGTTCTTCTTTCACTCTGTTAAATTACTTCAATGCATTTATATGGATGAGATTACAAAAGTGATAATGAATTTTCTACAACTATCTACTATCAATGTATAATTTATTTGTTCTATTCAAGTAGCTATATATAGTAGCTCCTCTTTAACATAATAATAATTATTATTATAATTATTATTTTCTACTAATGGAATGAAGACTGTGTGAGAATCATAAAAGACCTGGGATTTTAGAGTTTTGGAAGCTGGTAAAACTCAACTAAATAATGCGATAATAAAGTAGAAATAGTTCAGTCCAATTGACCAATGAGAAGACAACAAGTAGTTGGCCAAAGCTTTTCTGGATATTTACGAAACTGGTGGAAAAAATAAGAATAATAAGAGGTGTAATTATCAAATGCACATCTAAGCATAGACATCATATTTCATGAATCAACCCGAGATGTGAAATCAATTAAAACCCAGGTTAACTTGATGGGCTCTAATTTTGATATATCGAGAAGCGATTATGATATATACTTGATATAACATGGACATTTTTGTGAGTATAGGTGCTGCAGTTTGTTATTTTCTCGTACTCATCACGAAGGAATCCATTTGTAAGCTGTAATATTCAGTGACATGGGCTAATCCTAATATAAGACGAACCTGTGAGACGTAATAACTGTAGATAATATTAGGATTCCCTTTATCCTTCCTCTAAGTCAAAATACTAATTTATCAGGATACATTTATCATCTTTCACTCATCATCAATATCAATATACAAGAATATATTTATGAAAATATGTAGAGAGGCGTAATATATATCCCAAACAACATTATAATTATACATACTTTTCATTATTAATGAAAATATATCTTCACACACAGATATAATTGAATTGAATTGAATGTGTTATACAATGATTCTGGCCAATTACCATTAAATTCTCATGTATGTATCGACTTTTGAATATCTTTTTAATTTAAGAGTCATTTCACACACTACATAGCTAATGATTTACGTTTGTCCAACATTAATCGATCATTACGATAGAAATATTCACGTAAATTTTCAAATACGTCCGAAAATCCACATAAAAAATCATGAGAACCTTTGAGAAATGTGCATTTGGTGTTAATATATCCTATTTTCTGCTTTTTCAAATTATAAATCATTAGCAACTAAAGATTTAATAGCAGTCTTATTGTTGTTAAATTTAGAAAAAATTCTGAAAATAATTGAATCTAGTAAAAATTACGTCACTTTTTCAATTTTTGAGCTCAAAATTTTTATCGATTTCGAAAATTTCAAGGAATTTGATAATAATATCTTGGATAAGGATCAGACAAAAAATCCAGATTTGACCTTAGAGGTTGAAAGAAACTTGAGACTTAAATTTCGGGTCATTTCATGAATAAAAAAATTTCAAATTCCCAGGATGTGAACCTTTTTTGTCTAATCTTAATTCAAATTTACGAAAATTCCTTTAAATCTTCGAAATCTTTGGAGCTTAAAGATTGAAAAAGTGGGAAATCGGGACATTTTCGAAATTCCTTAAAATGGCCTAATTTTACAACTTTTTGACTCATTTCAAATTGGTATCGAAAAATTTTTTTTTCTAATTCTCCGGAGAAAAAAATTGTGTCTTTGGTAAGAATAATGAGTTCTCACCTTCATTTTAATTAGGTTTATAATCGAACAAGAAAAAAGACCTGCTAAACTTATCTTAATAACAGATCATCCGGGTTTGCATTTTACAGTAGGCGAGAATAATTCGATTTTCATCTTTATAATAAATAAAAATATCGCCACAAATGTAAAACTCTCCACTAGTATTGTGAAACTGTTTAATTATCTCACCTTCTCTCTGATTTTGTCAGATGCTTTGCTTGACATTTTATGAATATGCAAGAAACTCTCATGGTCTTAAATACTTTAACACAAAAAATTTATGCTGAAATTTTCCAGGAATGACAGGAACTAGTAAATTTTGCATCTTAGTTTAATAAATTGCGGTCCTCAATACAATATGATACTGAATTTTGTTGTTTTCAGTCATACTTAAACTTTCAATTTGATTTGAAAGCAGGAGAATGGCCAAAAGGAATTGTTTAGGATAAAATAAATCAGACCTGATTATCAAAAAATACCTCGAATACAGTAGATTTGCCGAAAATTTGAAAAAAGGAATTTGGCGCCAAATTGAAATTTGAGTAGGCAAATTATCTAAAGCTGGTTAATACGAGATGGGGTTTAGAGCAACGCTCTTCTTTGAAAAACTAGCGAAATTCAATAATCAACCTAACATTTGGTAATGTTCAAAACCTGAGCATTTTATTCATGCTAAAATCTTTGCTTGAAATACTAGAAGTCGGAAATTTTCCGAAAGCTAATCTCAAAATTTAAATGGGCTGATATTTGAACATTTTACGTGATAATTAATCGAAAATTTGATCTGGGCACTATAGCACCTGCGCCAAGCCAACAAAATACAAGTTTCTTATGCTAGCAATATTGTGATCTTTTTAATCTGACTCGGAATCGACAAATATTTGAGCTATTCTAAGTTTATCTATATGAATTGAACACACACATCTGCGAGTTAGAATAATCCTTTAGAAGAAAAGTAGTGCTCTAACGGGGATTTATGATTTTTTTAGAGAATTCCCATGAAATCGAATAGGATCAAGATTTATTGAAATCTAGATCCTAGGCCAACATTCACAATATGGGGAAAAATATTTAGAAAAAGTCAAAATTTATGGGAATTATGGTATATTTCAAATTTCAGAGTAGCATCAAATTTCCATTTTTTGAACTATAGGTTATTTGATGATTTCTTGATGAAATAATTAAGAATTTTCTAAAAATCACAAATTCCCATCTTTATATAGTGATAATCAATAATAAGTATACACCTATAGAACCTGTCCTCTTATATTAATTTTAAATGATCTTGAGACTTGGGATGTTGACTTCTAAAGAATGAAAAATTTTTTATTAAAATGCGTATTTTTAAATATAATTTATTTCAACATAATTCAGTAAATATAAATTTTCTATTTTTCATAAATTTTTTTAACGTCAAGTTTAAGTATACACATTTATTTTGTAAAATTTCCATCCGATAAAACAACATTCATACATCTCTTCTGCATAGATTTATAAAGGTTCTTTATGACGTCTTCATGTATTGATTTCCACTCTTCCATAATTTTGATTATCAATTCATGCTTATTACAAAAAATCTTGCCATTTTGATATACTTTTTGGGATAAAATCCCCCAGAGATTTTCGATTGGATTCAAATCCGGGCTTCTGGCTGGCCAAGGAAGTACTTTTATAGTATGATCCGAAAACCAGTTAATGGTTGATTTAGAACGATGACACGGAGCATTATCTTGTTGGAAAATTAGATCCTCTTTTGTAATTTCCTCTTTAAATGAGAATAAATGATCTTCAAGCAGAATTTGGTAAGAAGTTGAATTGAGCTTTTCACTAATAACAACTAGACTAGAAGTTCCTTTGCTAGTTATCGATCCCCAGACCATAACACTACCTCCACCGAATCCTCGCTTTATTCGTATTGGTTTTGGTCGCTTTTTGTCCATCCAGCATGAAGTTAGACCATCTGGGCCATCAAGATTGAACTTTTTCTCGTCAGAAAAGATAACTCTGCTCCAATCTTGATTTTCAATGATTTTTTCATAAGCCCAACTCTTTCTTGATTCCATATCTCTAGAACTCAGATTTGGAGTATTCTTAGGTTTACCCCAATGAAGACTCGGATCTTTTTTCAAAGCTCTTTGAATTGTACTTATACTTACATTCAAATTCAATTCAGATTTTATTTTGGATGCAGTGTATTTCTTATTTACAGCCAAATATTTGATTTTTGCTCTTACTGAATTGGGAATTATTTGCTTTGGGCCTCTCTTTTTCAAGGGTTTTTTCTTCATGAACAGTCTGCTTATAGTTTTCGTAGTGCATTCAATAAAATTTGCAATTTTTCTTAGGCTTAGGCCATCTTTCCGAAGCTCTATAGCACGTTGCTTCTGGAAATTTGTTAACCTCGAATACTTCGATTCATTAGTTCCCATTAGAACAATTTCAAGAGTTAGAGTGGATCTTATGTAAGGCTGAAGATGGTAATCCAAAAACTTCTTGTAAATTCTCAAAAAAAGTCTAATTATCTCTAAAAAACTAATTCGAAAAAGTGTATACTTAAATATGACGATTGAAAAATTAATGAAAAATAGTAAATTTTTATTTAATGAATTCTGTTAGAATTTACTACGAATTGATCTATATGAATATGTAGATAATTTAGCACTCTTTCGAATGACATATCCCACGTCTCAAGATCATTTAAAATTAAAACAAGAAGACAGGTTCTATAGGTGTATACTTATTCTTGACTACCACTATATTAACAAGGTATAGATTCCTAACTTAATATCAATAAATTTTAGATTTCCCATCGAACAAGGAAAAGTATTCTTGCATCCATATTATGCCTAATTTGAACTGTTAAGAAAAAGACCTAGTTATTATTTTTAGTCTGAATAGGTTTTTTTTTATTTCTCTAACAAACACCCCCTGAATGTAGGCAATTTTACAATTAGGTTTCCTTGTAAGTTGAATGTCAAATTGCATTTCTGCCCCTTCCTCTTACAATAATAGATCTCAGATGATGAATGAACCCTTCGAATATATTGAATTTCTTTCTTTTATGTAAATATATATCCATCTATTGTGTAGATGTTATGCATGATGGAAACGGAGAATAATAAAATTTATCATTACAAAATTTCTACAAAGTATGCCCAGTATCTTATATTAGATGAATGTAATTTTATGAGAGATATTTCCACTTTCAGTTTAAGGACATGTATAACATGCAGTAATCTTATATTTTGCCTAGTTTGAAACAGAAAATAAATAAATGTAGAAACAAGACAACAAACCGTATTCATGTCTATAAGAATGGATGCCGAGAATTTCCCTGAAACTCTAATTTGTCTCTAATCTTGAGTGACATTTTATCCCCATGAGTTGAGTATTATGCGACCATCTCATTGAAGTGACACTTGCTTATCTGATTTTACTCTAACTTCTTTGATCCTGAGTGATTTGCTGGATGAAGAGTGAACATGAAAACATCACAACACCTTTTAATGTTTCTATGCCTGAAATCCACTATACCTTTTATAGATGAAAATGATATTTTTCATCATTCAATTTGATAAAACTATGGGAGTGTTGAGACTCGACTAATAAAGACGAATACATAGAAATGAACCTGAAAAAATTAGGCTTTTTTTGAATTTCAACTTTTCATCAAAGTTTGAAGTGATCAAAACTAGAAAATACTCTGTATTAGAAAGTTCAGAAGTTATCACTAGAACACCAATTTGCCACTTCAATCATTTTGAGATAATTAATCTAAAAAAACTGCAAAGAGCTTTTAAATCGTGCGTGTTTTAAGCCAATCATTTAAAATATTCAAAGGATAGCATGGTTAATTTATTAAATATGATAGTAGGTCGGCCAAGTTCTACCGCTGGTTTAATTTGCTACTTTTTTGATGCTTGATATAAAGATAATATGCATTTTTCTATTTCAGTTTTCGATATTGAAGACCCCAGGACAGATACAAATAACAACCAACAACCGGATGACCTTTCCAGGTCCGAGTATGAGAGTGGGAACATATCTCTCCAACAGACATTCCATAGAAAATGTCAGAATTTCATTTCAAACTGTGAGAATCGCCAGAAGCTGCTTGCTATCAAGTTTCCCCCTCACAACTGCTCAAAAAAGGAAAACTCGAGAAAGTAACATTTTTATTTTTCATCAAAATTTCCAACACAATTGGTAAAATTATTATTGGTACAATCGGAAAAAAGTGTGCAATCTTAAATTTGAAGAAATAATAAATTTAGTATTATAAGCCTTTTCATTAGTTATTTAGAGGTTTTCAGGATCGCAATGGAAAAATCGTTGGTCTATTCAGATTTGATCGCTCGTATTATTATTATCCGTTGTTCTATTATGCCCGTAGAAGCATTTTTATGATGTAGAATGATTTTTCCTATTCAAAAATATGCAAAACACCTTTATTTTGTCACTATAGTACTTTCGTGAGTCGTTTGGATTTAATCCTACCCCTAATGGATTCTGAATGTTCAAAAAATACACTCAGAAAATGTGTAAATTTAATCTATCATTCACTGGATCTGTTTCAGTTAAAACGGTTAATCAAGTAATAACTATATAGTTTGGTAATCCTTGAGCAGAAAACAGAAGAAATATTTCTACAGAAAATTAATAAAAATTCGAATACGATAATACTCGATGTCATTTAGAATTAGAACTCATTTTCGTCTGAAAAATCCTCGGCCTCATTCCTTTTCTTGATTTTTAAAAAGAATTAAAGAAAAATATCATACAGAAAGTTATGATCCGGGCCTGATTTGTAATAGACCTCTTCTCTTTTCAAAAATGAGGAAACAAAAATTAAGATCATTCAATGAAATAGAAATTCAGAGCCTAGTCGAAATCGGCCATATTCTTCTGGATTTCTCCTATTCTCGATTTCTTTGTAAGTATTGAATTTCTAGTCTGATCATTAATTTAAAAAATTCCAATCAATAATCAAGAGATATCCAACATTACACAGTGGGATAAAACTAAAGTGTGTGAGAGTAATTGAAAAATTCCTCCTATTTATCATTGCATAGAGCTATCCTATTCTGTCTAAATGAAAAAGGTAGATTAATTGATAAACGATCTTTTTCCAAAAGGCTATAAAGTATTTTCCTAGGGGATATGTGAGAATAGATTAAGGATAATTGATTCAAATCTAAAATTAAAATTAAATTATTACGCTTTGATTCACGGTCGGATATCAAAAGAGAAAAAGGGTTTGTGGTTTATGAGGTTGTACTAAAGTTAGTTCCTATGAAGTTGGGAATCTATGATTTTAAAGAAATCTCGATTTTTTCATCAAAAATTCGAATGTTGAAGATATTTTGGAATCCTACTCATGTTGCCCACTTTTACCAGTTGAAGAAGAAAATTCTGAGAAAAAAAATTATTTTGATGAAAAATATGGTCATTTTTCCCATTTGGCGCCGAAATCCCATTTTTTCGAACTTTCAGCTGAAAATTTTATTGACTTGAAAGAGGTTTTTCAAGATTAGACAAGAAAATCAATTCAACTGAATCTGATCTTATGCATAACTTCATGATCGTTTGGGAGCGGAATTTCGATTTTTTAATCATTTTCACAACTTGAAAATAAGTGAAATTTCGATTATTCAAAATCTCTCGAAAATGGGGCAACTGTCGGTAATTCAACGGTGCTATTCAGCCTTATTATCTAATATTGATCCTGAAAATCAATTTTTGATCACTCTCCCACTTTCAAATCAATAAAAATTTTAAGTTCAAAGTTCGAAAAATTGGGATTTTGGTGCCAAATGAGAATTTGAAAAATGACCATATTTTTCATCAAAATAATTTTTTTTTCAGAATCTTTTTTCTTCAAATGGTTAAAGTGGGCAACATGAGTAGGATTCCAAAATATCTTCAACATTCGAATTTTTGATGAAAAAATCGAGATTTCTGTAAAGATAGATTTCCAACTTCATAGGAACCAACTTTACATTTTGATCATTGACTATCTAACTTGTTTCGGACAAGCAAGCGTCAACTCAGGGTCGTAGATGTGGAAGCGACCTTCCTTCTTATTAGGAATCTTTATTAAACTATAGCCAGGATTGGAAACTTTGTGGCCTGAAACCCTATTCGTCTTCTATTACATTGTTTTTAGACATTACTAGCTATTTGAATAATGCTCTGAAACTTGGAGTCCTTCGGCCATATCTATATCGTTCAATCTTTAAAACATTCGAAAACCGTTTTTTTGAGCTTATGTAAAATGTCTTCCACTGGTTTTGGCAAAATAAAACTTTTGAGATATCATAGAAATTACAGATGTCTGACACTTGCAAAAGACAATATCCAATATCTCTGGTATGCATTTCCAAATTTGTAAGAATTTAGATGAGAAAAGAATTTTCATTTACTAATGGTTTCATTTCTTGATGGTTCATCAGTAGTTTCATATAAATAATCGCAATGAGCCATGACACTTTAATTTCTAATTTTTCAGTTTTGCGGGTGATGACCGTATAGATTGGAGATAGATTTTCAACATTTTCGATTTCTAGCCTGGATCAATATCAAAAAGGGCTCTTCGAGAGAATTCGAATGATTTATAAAACATATAATCCGAAATCTATTTATGAACTGGTTGCAATAGAAAGAATGATTTTTTATTAAAATTAACGTGATGAAAAATTTGCTGAATTTAATTTCGGCCAATTTGAGAGATTTTTTACCTACAATGGAACTTTGACACTTAAAAATATTTTTCGATAAAATTTATATATAATTCAAACCAAAAATTCATTTTGAACCACATTTTCACCCAGGGAAAATAATAGAATTGAAAAATCTATCCATAGTATAGATGTATGGGTGATGGAGAAATTCTTCAGAAAAATTACTCCTGTAGTCTTAGACTATGTGAGCTTTTTCACCTTTCTCTCCACTGTTGCTAATTATTGGAGATGTAACGATTTTTTACCTTTTATTAAATCAAAGTTTTCCGTGAAATTTTGATAACAATGATGTGTGAGATCTAAATTAACTGAAAATTCGTTTGCAATCCCATGCATAGTCGTGCATTGCCCATTTTCCCTAAATTCTCTTGTAGGCATAGTGGTATAACAAAATTTAACAGGAATGATCCTAACATGAGTCTATTAATGTTTTCATTGAATATCAATTGAGTAAGAAATTCAATTATAATTTCCATAATTTTCAACTTTTACTAGAATTCTTTCAATTAATTTGAAACTTGAACCGAGTAGTTCTTCAGCTGTTTGGCATAGATTGACCATAACGTTCTTCGCTTGCTATCTGACCTGATGTTGTCTTTTGGCTAGTATGAAAAATAAATATAAAAATATGATTTTGGAGTCTATAGAAATTAAACTAGACGAGGTTGTTACAGGTTGTATTGGTAAAAAGACGAATTTAAATATTGGAAATCGTTGGTAAGAATTGATTGATTAAAGTTGAGAATAAATTTGATTGGTTTAATGTTTTGACACACAAGGTTTTGAAAAATCTCACGCCAGGAGAAGATTACGACATGTACTCGAAAAATTGTTTGAGTCCAAACTATTTTTATCAGGGTAATCTAAATTTTTTTATTCTAATCTTAATTTTCCTTCAATGATGTATATTATCAGAGTTATTACTCTAATAATTCTGTTCACTATAATTTTTATACATGTTCTTAAAGAAATACTACACCTTTCTTTTTCCACAGATAGACCAAGATACAAGCCAGAAGAAAACACCAGGTCAAGTAGCAAGCGAACAACGTTATAGCCAAACTTGAATCATTACTTTTGTGGCACAACTGTTGAGAACCCTAAAGAAAAATGTACATTTATCGAATAAAATTGGCGAAATTCTCTATTGATCAGATATAAATCAGAGGTCAAACCTTTCAAACAATAATCTTGTACTTGCTTTCTTTCTATAGAGGATATAGAAACTTTTCTAAAAGTAATATTAAATAATGAGATTCATGAAATATTGTCTTTTTGAGTTTAGAATGAAAAAAAACAAACAACTATGAAACAGGAGGGAAAATTATCAATCTTTTGTATGCTTTATCCTTGAATAGAATGAGTAGAGAAGATTCCTAACACACACCCCCATCAATCCCTTTTACAACTAGATCTCATCTTCATCTTCTTCTACTTACAGACTTGATTAAAGAAAAGACTCTGTTGTGCTTTGTGTTTAACCTCTCACACAACACAGATCCAACTCCCCACAACTAATTCACTCTTTTTTGTGAGAATTAATATTAAGAATAAATAACTTCCTTCTTCATTTTTTGTACAAGAATTCCTTGATCAGATCAAAGCTTGTTGAAGGGAACAAAAACTTTTTAAACTTTTCTATATATTCAGAGATTTGACCCTTTTAGTAAGTGTGACCTGCATTTGTGAAAATTCATATTTTTTCAACAAGTTTTTGCTCACGACTACATTGATTAGTAATCAGTAGGGCGTAAAAAAATCGCAAAAATATGGCATTTTCTATATTAATGCTATTTCATTCAATTTTAATAAATCTGTTTTAATTTAAAATAAAATAATTCTTAAGAAAAATTTACGTTTTTTATAAAAGTTATTGGAATCCACATCTACTGTCAACTAATTATAGTGTCCAGGACTTGTTTCATATTTTGAATATTCAACTCTCAGAGAATCCAATTAACCCTCTCGTACCCAAAGGACATATATAAGTTTTTATGAAATTTCTCTAGTAAAAATATTTTTGTAAATTATAATACCAGACTGTCAACCTTCACGGATAAAATATTTCGTCAAGATATTCTCAGAAATTGGATGATTTCTAAGACTTGATGCAAAAATTTAAAAAACTTCATGTTTCGTCGCTGATAAGTAGATAGGAAAAATTTATTGAGATTTCTCAAAAAAATTTTATATCAACACTTTTTAAATTTTCACTGCACGAATATTTCTATCCTGAACATGCTGATTCCAAAAATATATTTACATTTATTCTATCTAGTCTCACAATAAAATGGGTACGAGAAGGTTAAAGGCGGATTATGTAAATAGCCAGAGGCAAAAGAGATAAAAATGATTCCACTAATACCTGAGTAAATGAAAAGGCAGTTTAGACAGTTACTCAAGTGAGAATTTATTTAGAAGAGTAAGGAAAAAATCGCAAATTTACTGCCCTAGTAATCAGTAGGGCAGTTTTTGAGTGTATTTTTTAGTTCTCTTTTGAATTTTATTATGTTTAGGATTTTAACTGAGTGGTCAAGTTTTTAAAATAATAATTATCTATACTGTTAAAAATGGCAGGCTTTTTCGCAGGATATTACTGCGTAATCCTTGTCGACTGGAGTAGGCTAGTGGTGAGCGTTTTTGATCCTCTTCATTGTCTTAAACAGTTTTTAGATAATTTCGGCGTACGATGTAGCCTTAATTTCATTTGACCATTTATCACGTTGAGCAGAATGGCTTATCGATATTAGGAGTTAAGCCAAACGTTTTGATCTCGTGAATAACCAGAATAAACTAAAATGATCCGAAATTCGACGCAGATTGTGTATCTGGTCTCAGAATTTCCGGATTGTATTCAGTTTCGGAGAAATTCGCATAAAACGAAAATTTCGAATTTTCCTAAAACTGGGGTTACTTCTTGATCAAAATTAACTTAACCGGATATCGTTGGATAGAAAATTAAATTCTGCGTCGATTGGTTTATGTTGGTACGGGAGAAATAGAAAAAGTTTGCCAGAAAAATAGAATCAAGTAAAACTTATTGAAAAATATTCATAAAATTTGAGAGAACATTTGTGGCTGCAAATAGATCAAATTTCAGAATTTTCTAGAGTAATCTAAATTTTCTGTTCTTTCGATTAAGGTTACTCTCAACCCTGTCAGACTTCATTTTCATCTGTAAAATTAATGGTTTTCTAATAGAATTTCATATCATTAGACCCTTTTCACCTTTTAAAAACGGTCTTTTGGATTATATTGATACAAAAAAGGTAGTTTTAAGCTGATTTGAATTACTCAATCGAATATTTAACCGTTTAACGTCAGAATTTATCCACTTTATTGATTAATCAACCTATAAAATGTGCTTATAAAAAGACATGCTCTTATTCTTGACCAATTAGAGGTCAGATTTTTCCCAGGTTATGACTTTTAATTTAAAAAATTTCCAACGAATTTACAATTTTTAGAAATTTTTGGTGAATTTTTAGAACTTAAAAAATTATTCAATCTTTTTGAATTTACAGTAATTTGAAAAACAGAACTAACTCATGATTGATCCCCTTTGGAAATAAACAAAGAAGGAATGAGAAATTCTGGAATGATCACGAGAATTTTGTATTAATTTTCATTTGCAGAACACTTGGATCCCCCCCACCCAGCCCCCTCCTATTCAAATTCATACTAATGCTTTTCTGTATTCCTTTTACTTTTTCTAATCCTCGCAGTTTTGATCAGAAATTGGAAAAATATTCTGCCTTGTGGAAATACTGAGTGAGGGAGTCCTCATTTCTTGTTTTGACTTTGTAAGATGTACAAAGGACAGGGAGAGGAGTAATTCATGATTTCTTACCCAATAATTTGATGATTTCTTTGTTATCAGATTCTTTGAGACTTGACACTTGTTTCATTCGTTCTAAATTGAATTTCCAAGATGGAGACTTGAGCTGTGCCTTCTAGGAGAAAGTCTTAACAAAAGCTGGAACTGATATGAAGATCAATCCTTTTACTCTGGATAGTCAGGAAAAATGAAAGTTTTCGCATTCGAATATGCGTCAAATTGCTACTTTTTAATGTTTAAGCTCAAAATTTTAATCAATTTCAATTGAAGATTGATTATTTGTATGTTTCCAGAATACCCAATGCAATACAAATAAAAAAAATTTTTCAAAGGAGTTATTGGCCCTTATTTTTAGGGTCTGAAAATGGCTGAAATTGTTATTTCAAGAGAAGAATTCACATTTCCAAATTATACGGGTAAGGTTTCTTTCTTTTTTTCTCTACGATCTCTATGTTTACCTCGGAGATGAATATTAACTGGTAGACTTGGACGAAATTTTAATAATATCCCACCAAATTTCGCTTCAAAATACCTTTCCATGCTTCTGGAATGAGATTTTTGAAATTGTCCTAACGTTTTTTATTGTTTGATATTCGTAATTTTAACTTGAATTCATATTATTTTTACAAAACTGAAAGGTTTTCAAAGTGCCCGGTCCTTTTGAATTTAATAACCATCAGGAGTAACTAACCTAAGAAGGTAATTGTCTCAAGAATAAGGTCATTTTAAGTATTCGTTAGGTAATGAACCAAGAGTAGAGAAAGAAACTATCTTTTCTATATTGGTGTACTGACGATCTTAGAGTCATGAGGTTATTGAAATATTTCTTTATTTCAAGAGAAAAAAAGGAACGCCATGTGACTTACTTTTAGAATTATTATAAATAAAAGATGTCATTGTTTCTCTCCTTTATATATTATAATTATAATGGTTATTAAAATTTATTTACATTTCTTTTTGTAAAGGTTTTTTTACAAGAATAGCATTCTGACGGTTTTTGATTGGCTATAGAAAAGTACACAGACAGATAAAAATTAATTTCATTGAATAACATTTACAAATTTTCAATGAATTACTACTATGCTAGAAACTTGATAGTATGAATGAACCGATCAAAATATTTTTATAAAAATATTCATTTCTAAGTAAAAAATTACATCAAACGAGATACATTATTCAATAAAGAATTGTACTCGAATAATTAATCCTTAATCTGGGTAAAGTTCCTGATCGAGAATTCTGATATGTCCTGATTGTCAAAGAATGAATTCTATAAAGGAAACAGTCTAATACAGAGGCTTGTCGTGTATGTGTACTTGGAAATTAGTTATTCTCTTCTTGTCTCTCGCTTGACTCTGATAGTAATCAGTTGCCATTATTTGTACTACTACTATTTCCTTGAGAGAGAGAGAGAGGGAATTGAGTTTAATAGAATTTGCATTTCTTGATCATTAATTAAAGATGTCTCGATTAACCAAGAAAAACAACTAGGCCAAAATTTAAATGGCAAAAACAAAAGCAATTTGATTTCTGGTCATTTCAAAAATAATTTCAAATAAAAATTTTTGATTGGAAAATTTTAACAAAATTCCAAGTTTGAGTCATAAAATTGTTAGAAGAAAACATGAGAACACGAAAAAGATGATAAATTCCATCTCAGAAAAGGCATCTTTTCATGATTAATGATGCGTAAGATAGGTCTTAAATTTCGGATTTTTAAATGGTGTGAGCAATATTTAATTCAGCTTTTTGGCAAAAGAAGTCAGTAATATTTAATAGCATGAAAAGTTAGGCCTATTCTTCGCATTCGAAAGGAAATTATTTAATGGTAAAACTTTTACTATATCGATAGTTTGAGTGATTTCGCATCATTTGAGCTATTCACGACACCTGTAACATGAGGTTATCTGGTAGAAAATCCGCCTTAAAGTTGAAGATTTTTGGTTTTCTTCCAAAATTCAAATAGGGGAAAATTTTTGAAAGATGGAAGAAAAATTCCAAAATTTCATTTGTACAGAATTCTATCCTGAATCAGACGGTGTGTTTTTCAAACTTGTAACTTTTCTATTCGAGTCCCTATGTTGTAGAGGAGAGAGTCATGTCGAAAATTCTTTCTTTCTCAAATATCTCGTAAACGAGTCGTTATGATTCTTATGATTTTGATATTCTCTCGCATTTTTGAAATTTTCACGTCGGTTGAAAATTTTTGTTATACTGTGTTATTAACTATTTGACGCTCAAATCAAATTAATTAATGTTCAGAACTTCATTTAATCAAATTTCAACAGTCTGCTTGCATGTTTGAGTATTTGAATTTCCACTTTTTTATTTTAGTTTTTGAGAAACCAAAATTTTTTCCAAAATTAAACAAATTTTTGTAATAAAACTTATTAAAACTTATGTCAACATCCATGGTCTTCCAAACGTTTCGGCGTTGATGGACTTCCCAAGTCTTCATCAGTGGCAGATCAAGTTACATCATTACTCTTCACAATTTATTTTCATAATTTCATGCCCTTAGATTTTGTCCAATCAGAGTAAAGAGAAAGATATAATAAATGAATTACAATGACCAATAATAATGGAGAGGAGAAAAATCAATAAGTTTAGAGGTCTAATGTACACCTAATTAATATGCTTTTTACAAAATTATCAATTTTTTCATCAAGAAATCGAATTTGATCAAGATTTTTTGGAATCTAGATCGTAGGTTCCACTTTTAGGATATGAAGAAAAAAATCAAATTGTAAGAAATTTATGGCATATTTCAAATCTAGCGATGACGCCGGAATCCCATTTTTTTGAACTTTGAGTTAATAATTTTTGTTGGTTTAAAAGTGAGAGAGGGATCAAAAGTTGATTTTTAGAATCGCGATTAGTCAGAGAAATCAAATATGCTGATTCAGATTGTGAGAATCCGCCCCTTTTCTTGTAAAAATCGAATTTCGATTTTTTGAACATTTTCACTACTTGAAAATCGATGAAATTTTGATGATTCAAGATCCCTGGAAATTGGCGAGTCCATTGAAATTTTCATAGTCGCAATCGGTTTCTTTGACTAATCGTGATCCTAAAAATCACTCCCTCACTTTTAAATCAACAAAAATTATTAACTCAAAGTTCAAAAAAATGGGAATCCGGCGCCATCGCTAGATTTAAAATATGCCATAACTTTCTTAAAATTTGATTTTTTCAAATTTTTTTTTCTTCAGATCCTGAAAGTGGAACCTACGATCTAGATTCCAAAAATTCTTGATCAAATTCGATTTCTTGATGAAAAAATTCATAATTTCGTAAAAAGCATACATTCCCATCTTCATATTAACTAGCTTTAATAATCTTTTTAGAGTTTATTTCTTGATTTTTAATATTTTTTGGTGAATAAAATTCAATAAAAATTTGATTTCTTATTTTTAAAAACATGTTATTCGGGTAACTATTTTTATTCAAAGTTTCTCAAGTTTGCATAAATATGTAACTTGAATGCAAAAAGGTATAGGACCTTTCATTGAATTCATTGATCTAATCTTGGTTCTAACTCGTTTCTGTATTTCTCAATCTATCATGAGACAATTAAAAGAGAGAGGCATTTATTAGAAAAAAAACAAATAACCATTCGATATTGGCTCAATTTTCTCGTGTTGGGGAAGAAAAATCTCCCTAAAATCAACTGCGAATTTCCCTTAAATTACGAATATTTAGTTAATTGCACTCTGTCTCTAACTAATTCAAAGAATATTAACTAAATAATCAATAATTGAAGGTAATATCAAATTGAAAATCATTTTGTTTAAATTCACTGTTTGAGAATTTCCCTTGTTGCCTGAAAGATTAGATATACCAAGTGGTGAAAAGCCTCTTTTAATAGTTTGGCTTGAAATCTTTGGAAAATTTTTTTAAAGTCAATTAAACTTATTTCTTGGTTTCAAGATTAGCCTCAAAAATCCTAAAAATACAGATTTTCATTAAAAATATGATCTGGATTTCAAGATCCAATCACTTGTGATCTGATAAACAGATTTTCTTGTCCTGACTATTTATAAAATCAGTACTTTTTCATCTTTAGAACTAGACCATTCGAAACTCGATTGAACGTATACTTGATTCACACCCCTTCACTATGTGATCCAAAACCCTGATTTTGATCGGTCGCTTACAAGTAGACCTACATAAAACAGGATTTTTTTTAAGTGCCTTTGAAGAGAAACTTTAATTTTCCTATGAAACAGGAACTTTTCTTTTATATACTCAAATGCTTTTAAACTCTCTAAAACCTCTCAGAACCTGGGAATAAAGCTTAAAAAACTCAATTTTTCGTACTTCTTAAATATACCCTTAGGATCTCAATTTTCTATTTCCTGTTATTCAATGTCTTATCTACTAAAGGATACTGCTGCAATAAAGAATCAAAAGTTGAGTGTCATTTCAGATAAACTTGTTACTCCGCTTTCAAGATTAACTGAAATGCCAGGACAAGAATAACAAGATTAAAGGTAACATGGAGTAACAAACCAACTGAGTTTCGAGAAATCATTGACCTCTGGAATCCTAAACTAGAGCTTATCAAGGAAATTGAAAACATAAAAATATAAATAAACAATAGGTTTTTTTGTAATTTCGAATAATTTTTTTTTGAAAAAAGAAACAATCTCTAAATTGATTTGTTCACGTTGAAAAATAAAATTCTCAGAAAAAAACAAATCCCTGCGTGTCTCTGCGTCTCTCTAAACCATTTCCACAGCATGAATACAGCCTGAATCTCTGTGGTAAATTTCTTTTTAATAATTTCATTTACATTTGTATTGTTTTATCGTATCTATCAATGTTAACAAGGTTTCAGGGGTGAGGAGGGGATAATACATTTTTAATAGTGGGATTTTCTCTAGCAAAACAAATGGATGCTTTCTTAGAGCAATGATTTTCTGTTAAATTGAGTAGGTGTTTTTATAAAAATAAAATATAGTCAAGTATATATTGGATATATATATATATATATTACAAAGAGGGTTTGGACTCCAAACTTTAGGGGTTGAAAATAATAATGAGACCAAAGTTGTCAATGGATAGAGGTGATATACGTATGTATAGATGTATATTTCTTGGGTGTGTAATACACACTGTGTATGTTATGAAAATACTAGACTTCCGAATTCATTGGCATAACGTTCAGAGCGTAGTCGAGCGTTGAGATTCTGACATCGACACGTCAACAAATGTTTGAAAGGTACTCTAAATTCAAGGTTGAATAAAGCGTATATTATCGGGTTGAATGTGGAGTTCATATAACCTAGAAGGAGAGGAGAAATGGAAATAATTATAGTTAAAATGTAAGATATTCTGAACGTACCCAGCCATAGAAAGAAACTTTCAGCATGCATTGATATCGGTAAATTCTGATCCTTCATAATGACCTTGTAAATTGGTTTCGATATCTAGGGAGAGATAAATCCATGTTAATTGTGATTGAATGGAAGAAAAAGTTACATTTTGACTCAAAGAGATTAACCCTTTCGGTGCCGAGACTATTTCACAATTTTTATAAAAACCAAAATTTAGCTATGAAGATACCATGTTATTTGGCAAAAATATTACTTATGCAAGTTCACATTGTGGGCTTCAATTTAAACTTTAGTTGATCCAGAAACCTATCTAACTGGTAGAGTTATGAAGGTTCAAAAGAGCGTTTGATTTAAAAGTAGATACTGCGTGTTATGCCTCATGAGATGGAGAATTTTTTGCTCTTTCAAATGAACTAAAAAACATTACTCTGTTATCTTATGGAAAATTGAATATCCCATGTTATTTCCGAATATTTTTGAGAAACTGTAAAAAGTGTAAGATTCATTGAAAATACAAAGCGGCAAAAAAACTATGAACTAGGAAATTTTTGATGATAAAATATGAACAAAAATATCACAAAAACCTAAAACAAGATGGAGAGAATACCTAACCCTCCCCACCAGAGGATAGAAATATTAAATGTGTGAATAGCATTCCAGTAGTCAATCCTCTTTCACCAAAAATTCTATACAATACAGATGTTGTCAGATGAACTCTTCTAAGAGTGTGAACAGTATTTTGTTTTTTTTACTGATAAGTAGGACCTAAAAATTTATTTGTAGGCCTATAATATGCTCTAACGAATTTTTCTTGAAAATCATATACTACACTTGTAAGTTTTTTCCTCAAGATCGATTTTCTTATAATTCATATATAATTTTTATAATCTGACATTTTGAAATAACCTTGGGTGGCGTGGAAAATTTGAATAACATTTAGTATGACGTGATTGACTTAGTAAGAACGATTCTGATTGGTCAGTTCAAATCAAAATGTATTAAAAAGTGAATTATGACCTATTGTATATGAGATATATGTATGCCCTGACAACTTTTTAACCCCTTACCATTGTGTTTGTTTTTTTGAGAGGTCAATGCGGCAGTTTAAACTATAGGCTGATTGATAGAATTGAAATGGGAATATGATAACCATGGGTAGTTCTACCCAAATAACACAAAATCAGAAGAAGTCCCTTGATGAGGAACCCATTTGCAGCTCCACCCAAAAAGCTGAGACAAAAGTTGTTGAACGAATTTATGAAACAAATGAGCAAGTAGTTGAAACTACGTCTCTAGGTAATCAACTTCAAATGTCATCCCCAGAAACAGTTATGGTTGATGAAAATGCACACTCAGAGAAGTCAACAATAGTTGATTAATCAAATTATTTCTCAACCAGCAATTATCAGTTTCGAGCCAATCAATGAGAAGCCTGCAATAAGAAAAAAGGGAACGAGAAGGAAAAGATGCAGTGGGCAGTTACAAATAGACTCTTTCCTTACCAAACGATGATTGTAGTCCCTACCTCTCCTCGTCAACATCAACTCAAAAGGTGAACCTGGTCAACCAATCAGAGGATTCTACAAATGTATCAATTTTCTGTATAAATATCAGAGTAGGCCAAATTTTTCATCTTTTCCCAGCCTCAATCTCATTTTGAAGATAATCGAAAACTAAGCATTTTTTTCCTATAAAGCCATACATTTTCGACTTTGTTTTGGTATACAAAATCTCGATTAAAAATGACAAATTTTAAACTGACGCCAAGATTTTTTCAATGGATTTTACTACGAGAAAAGAATGAATAGTTTTTGCATTATTCGGAATAAAAATAGGACTTATTGTAAACATGTTGAAAGAAAGTCCTAGGAAATTTAATAAATTTTGATGATTTTAGGG
Source organism: Gyrodactylus bullatarudis (assembly GCA_012064415.1). Lineage (NCBI taxonomy): Eukaryota > Metazoa > Platyhelminthes > Monogenea > Gyrodactylidea > Gyrodactylidae > Gyrodactylus > Gyrodactylus bullatarudis. Next base: position 362,348 of record SSNU01000039.1, read on the forward strand.
AAAATGGGATATTTGTATATCAGAACATGAAAATAAAATTCTAAAATAAATATCTAGCCGGTGTAAGAATCTGACGAGATCCGGTGAAATAAAAGCTTTATACCTACACATTCACTAGTCTTCTAATCCTCTTAAAGAATTCCCCATTAACCAATTCAATAAATGCAGATCAAAGAAAGGAAAATCATTTTGGAAATTGAATTGAATTCTCAATTTAAAAATTCAAAATTAAATCAATAATTGGGCCACTTGAATTTCTCCATCTCAGATCTATGTTTATTTGAATTTTGTATAATTTTCTCCGGATAAGTCGTAGTTCTCAAATGTATTTTTACTAACTCTTATTCGACGCGGAAAAGTGTCACACACATCTTTAACGATCTGGAGGAAAGTGAAATGCTTTTTTTTCGAGATATATGGCCCAGAGTTGCCAAATGTAGTCAAATCGGATGCTCGAATAATATTCAATGGATATGCAGGAAAAACAGTGATGAATTATGTAACTCTTAATACGTATATACGTAAGTTGTGATTATAGTTGTAAATTCATTAAATATTCAGTAACGCATATAATATAATGAGAAACTGTCAGATAGTAATGTGAATCTGACAACATTAGTTATTTATGGTAATTTCACGATTGAATATATGAATATTTTGTACTTATTCTAATTAGTCGACAGACCACAGAATCAGAGTGAAAGTACACGAGTTTGAAGAGAAATTCAAGAGCAAATCTCGGCCATCATTTTTATGTAAGTTTATGCGAGGAAAGCCTACTAAACAAGAGAATGCGGTGGAAATGGAACACCCCCTCAAGAAAGTTGAAACGATCATTCAGGACAGGAAGGTTCAATTTCGAATTTTTCAATTTTATACAAAAATGCAGTGTATGTCAGTACAGACATTTGAGTGAAGGAGAAATTCTTCATAAATCTATATAAACCAAACTTATGTGTCCAAAATAATAATTCTTATAATCTTCAACTACCTTGGCCTAGGTGAGCTTTTACACTTTTCTCTCCACTGTTGCTAATTATTGGGGAGTTTTGGTGTTTTTTTAGCTTACATTTTAGTCTAATTTGCATCGAATTTTACTATTTCTCTCATAAAATTTGTAAATTATTATCTTGTATCATTTTTGAAGAATTACCACTGATGATGCTTAGAGAAATGTAAATTTTGTTTGTATTTCCTTTCAATTTTCTAAATGATGAATTTAAGAGTATTTTTTTGAAATCGAACATTTTTATTTATAAACAGAATTATAAAGATTAATGATTGTAAAATTAAGAGAACTGGGAAAGAGTGTTCAATGTGCCCAGTGTGGGAGGGTTTGAACCTAGGAAAGAGGCTAAGAGAGATACCACTACGCTACACCGGGCAAAAGAGGATGCTCGATCGCAACAACGAAAGAGAAAGGGTATTTGAAAATTTATGTGAATATTTAGATGAAAAATATTCAAGTGGGGAAAATGATAAAAAATTCCGAATTCAATTTTCAAACGATGATGGGGTGATCCTTAAAATCAGATTCAGCATATTTGATTTCCTTGATTAATCGGGATCCGAAAAATCTACTTTTTTACTTTAAAATCAGCAAAACTTTTGGCATTACCTCGATATAATTCCCTAAAAGCTTGAGTTTGGCTTAAGCCTGTTGTTGAGTACTAAGCAAACAATTTGAATTATATATTTCATTTATTTAGCTCTTTTCTCTCTTATCTCAAATAGAAGATCAAATAGAAGAAAAAGTTAATTTAGAATTTCTTCTTCAAGGGATTCCTTTGTGTGTTACTAATTACTTTAGCATTTGCTCAAAAAAAGAACAACTACCCTTCTCACTTCTCTTCTATGAGAGCAAATAGTACAAGAACATTTACAGGAAAATACACAAATGCAAGATTAAGAATACAGAGGCAATTCGAAGTTATCTGAAGTGAGATAATCTTTTCTATGGAGAAGAGAGCCATTAATTATCAAACATTTAGCCTTTCTTTGAAACCAAGGTATTTTATGTATATGTAGAGATGATTTATTCATCATAGACAAGGGTATTACCCAAAAGTAACATTCACTTATCAGCATTCCAATTTCTTAGATGATGCATTTAAATAGTAAACTATGCTCTAGTAGAAAACTTCAAAAATACATAAGCTAGGCTTGAGGAGATGAACAAAACGAAGGGATCATCCCTATTTCCATGAAAAAAATCTGAAAAAAATCCATCATATTCAAGAGATTTTGAATTATAGAAATTTTCAGCGATAAACTCATGGACCTCAGATTTAAGAATAAATGTTGTGTATCTTCAAGTAGTAGAAATTTGAATTTAAATCATTTAAATTTTTTCAAAAAGTGAAATTGGGCCACGTGACCTGATCTTGATCAAAGATTCCCAGCTTCATTAGCCCAAGTTGATATGTTGTTTATTACTATTCTTTCTTGATAAATGTCTTGTATTAAAAACTGGAGGTTTAGAATGATCAACAAATTTAGAACAAGTAGCCAATAACCAAAGCAAAATTTTATTCCTGAAGAAGAGATACAGACATCAGCACAAGAAAATAGAAAAATGAACGAACTCAGCCAGAATAGAAAAAAGAAGAAGCAACTCTCCAGGACTCGTTCAAGTGTAAAAAAAATAATTTATTATTTATTCCATAGATTTCTCTATCCATTTTTACGTAAGAGTTGTTTTCTTTTAGAAAAAGAAACTCTACTCTTATAACTAGAACAGAGCAAGATAGTTAGCAAGGAAGATCTTAATTATCTCAGCACAGAAAAGAAAGTAGGGATGATTACACACAAGAGAACAGATTCGAAGCTCTAATAATCATATTACACTGTTGATAAGTTAGTGGAGCTACCAGTAAAATAGCAATATTAGAATAGCAAAAATTGAAACTTCCAGGCAATCCATCATTCACTTTTCGGAAATTCTAATGAGTTGAATAATCCATTTCTTAGAGGTCGGATTGTAGTAGCAAATAAAACAAATTGACACACTACATAAAAGTAGATAGATTTTTGTACTTAATCGGTATCCTTGTGTAAATAAATGTAAGAGGAAAATTCTTTAAAGGAATGTTTTTCTATGATATTTTGTTTTAACAAAGCTCAGTAAATCATTAACTATATTGTTTTCTATATGCCGGTAGTTACGGCTAAAGTTAATTGTTTTTCTATCCCCTTAACGTATGAGTGGCAATAAATCTAACTGTTTAATAATTATAATTATTGTTATAAGAGGGTATAGAGGAATTTTGACAGTATCCCTCCATGTTGAGAGAGGTAGTCAACGTTTCTCTAAGCAATTTCAAGTTTCAGAAAAAAGAAAGGAAGTGATTATAGAAAGCAATTCACGTTTTTGGCATTGGGAGTTTATAAAATCCAATTTGAAAATTTGATGAGTGCTCACTGGAACAGTGATTTTTTGAAACGAGAGCTTGAGATTTCCAATGTCCAACATCGATATATTTCCTAGTTCCAAAGCCGAAAAATGCCAATTATAACCTCTTTTTATCTTTTCAATGACAATTTGGCTTTCAAAGTCAAAGGTTTGAAAGATAATCTCAACTCCTAAATTGAATAAATTTCTTTAATTAATGGAAAATTTCAATTTGTTAAAATAGGAACCAATCAGATCACTTAATTTCATTCAGGTAAACTTTATTTATTTCCAAATCATAGAAATCCCACTTATTTATAACTTAATAATACTTGGTAAATTTATATATATTATAAAAGGGGGATGAGAGTCTTATAAAATCAGACTAAACAATAAATCAATAACATTTCAGACATTGAAAGAATTTGGAATTTCCTATATTTTAAATTGTACATGGGAATGGAGCCTAGATTATATTATTAATCTGTATTATGATCGATTGGAATGAAAAGATATCAAATGATGGATCAAAATTTTATGGTATTTACTAGACTTGGACGAAATTTCGGCCATCGATAAGATGAATTTAGTCCTCAAGTATTTAAATCTAATCCCACCAAATTTCGCTTCAAAAACCTTTTTATCCTTCTGGAATAAGATAAACAAAATTGTGGAAATTTTCAAAATAGAAACGTTTTTTAATGTTTCTTAGTCCAATAGTTAAAAATGAAATTTCTCTCATTTTTAATGAATATTACAATTTTTATCGGTAAAAAAACGTTTTAAAATTTTCACAATTTTTAAAAATCTTATTCCAAAAGCAAAAGTTTTTTTGAAACGAAATTTTGGTGGGATAATATAAAAATACTTCTAAACCTAATTGACATGAAGATGAGAATTTCCTATTTTTACAAAAATCTCAATATTTTTATCCAGAAAGTCAGAAAAAAATATATTTTTTGGATTGCACTATGGAATGAGCTGATTAGTTTTGAATACAAAAAAAATTTCCGAAAAAATTTTAATCTGACCAAAATTGAGCTGTTTTTTTGAATTTCGGAAATGTTTAAAATTTCCACTTTTGCAACTTTCAAATCCAAAATTTTTATCGATTTCAAAGATTTGAAGCAGTTGAATATTGATATTCATGATCAAAATTAGGTGAAGATTTCGAATTCGTCTGCAGGAATTCACAGAAATACGTCATTATGGTGGGAAATCGAACCATTTGAATTTTTCGATTATCACGAGGTAAAATGATCCAAAATATAGAGATTAAACTTTTTCTCGGAATGAGTAATTTTCTCTCAAATTCTACGGCCAAATTCGAAATCTTCACCTAATTTTGATCATGAATATCAATATTCAACTGCTTCAAATCTTTGAAATCGATAAAAATTTTGGATTTGAAAGTTGAAAAATTTCCGAAATTCAAAAAACAGCTTAATTTTGGTCAGATTAAATTTTTTCGGAAATATTTTTTGTATTCAAAAATAATCAGCTCATTTCATAGTGGAATCCAAAAAATATATTTTTTCCTGACTTTCTGGATAAAAATATTGAGATTTTTGTAAAAATAGGAAATTCTCATCTTTATGTCAATTAGGTTTAGAAGTATTTTTATCATATCGATGGGCGATTATAGTAATTTTGCAAAATTTCGTCCAAGTCTAGTATTTACCAAAAACTCAATTCTTTAACAAGGTCTGAAAACTTGTTGCTTTTCAAGTGATCAAAAGTTGATTGATTAGGTCATTGAAAACAGTTCAAAATGACGGTTTTTTTCAAAAAATGAATAGTTAATTTCTTTGTCTAATGATGATCCTGATAAATAACGTTTGATTTGAAAAAGTAGAAAAAAGTATTAAGACCAAATGTACATTTCTCAAAAGGTTCATCAGTAGTAAAAGCTCACATAGGCCAAGGTAATTGAAGGTTATAGGAATAATTCTTTAGAACACACAAGTTTGGTTTATATAGATTTATGGAGAATTACTCCTTCACCCAAACGTCTGTACTGTCATCACTCGGGTTTTTGTATAAAATTGAAAAATTCGAAATTGAAGCCTCTAAGATGCCTTGTAATCGCTGTATCTTTCTTAAGATGAATTTTCCCTCTAGTTGACAACTTTCTGATTTTACGTCCTATATAAGTAGATCCCCAGTCACTATGAAATTTATAAATCAATAAAGTCTTCTCTTCAGGTCTCAGTTAATCTTTATGAATTAGGTTAAACTTTCCCCTCAAATCATTACTAAAACCATCACATTTGAAACTAAGTGTGTCTTCATGAAAATTGTGGTTTTCTCAACTTATCTGTGTTTCTCAACGACATCTCAAGTTGATAAATTTGTCCACACCTTGAAATTTAAACTCATAGTTTAAAAATATACAAAAATCGCGCCAGCTCGATATTTAAATTTTTTTCCGAATTATTTTTTTTAAATCAGTGAAAGTTTTCCTTTCAAAACGGTTCACACATTCATCATTTCGAAATTAAAAACCTCTACAATTTCATCAAAAAAATATCTTGGCTAAAAGCTGAATCAACCACTGCTCAATGTTCGAGAAATTTAACCCCTTCAAAACTGATTTTATGCATATTTAGATTCAAGTTAAACTTACAAGAATAAAAAAATGTTTACCACAAGCAAAATGGAGTTGAAGATGAAAAATCTATGCCTATTAGACATTGACAGAAGACACATTCTTTACAAGATATGACTACTAATGGGAGGGAAAGTTGAACAAATATGCCAATTCAGAATTGATTCTTTTATCTAATACATTTACGATATAAGCAAATGAATTGCCAGTGTATACTGCTAACCACATCATACCAAAGCCAGATAATAAGGTAGATAATCTTGGAATTCCTCCCTTTTCAGTCAATCTTGCTCATACAAGAGGAACATCTGTCAACGATACCTCTCTATTTAAATCTGACTGCATTCTATCAGATTTCTGGGATGATAATTGAAAAAAGAAACACTAAATTGAAATTAATTCTATTGACAGATTCTAATCTCTCTTTTAAACAATATATTTAACTATTATAATACTACTGGAGTTAATCAATTAACTATATAGACAGATTGGATGAAATCCCTTGTCACTTTGACTGACTGCTACTATTGGGGATGATTTCAATATGAAATCAACTCTTTCATAGTTTTTATTTTGTAAAGTTTCATCCAAACATTGAATCTATTTTTGATTTCAAAAATTTTATGAATTACAAATTGAATTGATTGCTAATTCATCAATTTCCAATCAGTAAAAATGATCGAGTTTTCTAAAATCTCTACGACTATTTTTGGTCTTCGTGTCGATTGGTGATTTTGATAAATATCGTTTGATTACTCTCGCACCTTGAAATCAACAAAAAATTTTAAATTCAGAGTTTAAAAATATGAAAAAATCGCGCCAGCTCGAAATTTAAAAATTTCTCCAGATTTTGTGAATGATTCATGAATTCCCATAATCATTGCCAATTTTTTTCAAACTTTGAGCTCAACAATCTATTTGAATTGAGAACTAAGAAGTTTGAATTGTTCTTCACTTTGAACTAAAGATTTAAACCTAAAGCTAGTTAATATTATGATGGGAATTTATACTTTTTACAAAATTATGAATTTTTTCATAAAGAAATCGAATTTGATCAAGATTTTTTGGAATCTAGATCATAGGTTCCACTTTTAGGATATGAAGAAAAAAATCTAATTGTAAGAAAGTTATGGCATATTTCAAATCTAGCGATGGCGTCGGATTCCCATTTTTTTGAACTTTGAGTTAATAATTTTTGTTGGTTTAAAAGTGAGAGAGTGATTTTTAGGATCACGATTAGTCAAAGAAACCGATTGTGACTATGAAAATTTCAATGGACTCGCCAATTTCCAGGGATCTTGAATCATCAAAATTTCATCGATTTTCAAGTAGTGAAAATGTTCAAATAATCGAAATTCGATTTTTACAAGAAAAGGGGCGGATTCTCACAATCTGAATCAGCATATTTGATTTCTCTGACTAATCTCGATTCTAAAAAGTTGAAGAGTGGAAATTAGCTGCATTTTTAAAGTTCAAAAAACAGCTCAATTTTGGTCAGATTGAATTTTTTTCGGAATTTTTTATTTTATTAGCTCATTCTGTTTTAGAATTCAAAAAATTATTCTTTTCTGTGAATCCGGATAAGAAATATTGAGTTTTTTGTGAAATTAGTAAATTCTCATCTTCATGTCAATTAGCTTTAGTTGACAACAAAACATTTGTCTCAGGATACTGTACGTACTGATTTAACGAATAACGATGGATTCATTTTAATAAAATAAGCTAGCTTAGTCTAAAGTTATTCTCGGGGAGAGAAAAGTAGCGCATATATCCCGAAAAAAAATTGAAGGATTCAAAATTGGAAATTTTTCGTATCAATTTTCAGATCGAATTTCCTGATTCGTCTCCGTGTCCAATTGAATGATTCGCGAAATATTTTTCAATTTTAGCTCATCTTAACTCTGTATATACCGAAATGAATAAAAAATTAACGTTTCGTGAATGAAACAGACTAGATTATATACATTATACATGAAACGTTGTACAAAGGAACCATCTATATAGCTTTATCGGGAGAAAAAGGGACATTTTACTGAGTACATCTTGAGAATCTTCATAATTTGGACTGACTGGAATGTCTCAGAATTTATGATATCAATAAATTTTATTACAAAACCTATTAATGGCCAGAGTACATAATAATTAGAGATAGATTTTGCAAAATTTTGATTTCTAGCCTGGATCAGAATCTGAATGAGCTCTTCAGGAGAATTTGAATGATTTATAAAACATATGCACCAAAACCTATTTAAGAGCTGGTTGCAATAGAAACAATGATTTTGTATTAACGTGTTGAAAGGACGTGCTCAATCAATTTTGGCCATTTTTCTCGTGATAGAAGCTAAAATACTTTTCTCGCAATCATTTTCGAATTAGTATAACTAAAATAAGTCTTACGGATCAACTATTTCTATCAAAAACCTGAAAATCTTCGATGTCTACTTGAAAGTAATAAGATCAAATTTGAGAAGTTCTTTACTAAAAATGGAACTTTGACACTATCACTGCCCCTTTAATAGAAAAAAGCTAAAAATTCATCCTGAACCACATTTTCAATCAGGGAAAATTAAATTGAGCATATTAGAATTGAAAAATCTATCCCTAATAATAATTAATCTACCTACCAGGATTTATATTTACAAAAATTATAGAATATTTAAAACCCTCATAATACGACAATCTTTTGTTTATATCAAAAGTTTTTCCTTAGACTATTTTACTCTTCTTATTATTTTCGGTTCAATAAGATAATTTCAACCTTTTCTGATCCATTGGATCTTATCTTTATTTGGAGCCATAATGAATTAGGGAAGATAGATGATCTGACGCATAAAAGTAAACGTATTCTTTGAAAACCACTGTATTTTACTGTTAATTTTGCTTATTTTCTTGAAAAGATTTGAAAACGTTATAATCTTTGATCTTGGAATATATCAACAAGATTCTAATTACTGATTATAAAACTGATACAATAGTTGTTAACGATACTTTTAGAAAGGAATTAATAGTTTTTTTATATTTTAAGAAGTAAACGGGAAAAAACTTTATCAACTGGTATGGAGAAGGGAGGTATGTGAAAAGAAACTTTTCCTTTTATTGTCGCGGGAAATAAAATTAATTTTGTCAGAATTATTTATAAACTTCTTTTTATCCGACTGAAAAATATTTCACCCTATGATAAATGATCGATTCTAAGTATGATACGAATATCTCTTGTAATTTCTATCAGAAAAGACACTTTTAATCCTGAAGATTTTATTACTAACAGAAACATGTCCTATTTTTATAAAGGCCACTCGATAAAAATATAGTAGACGAATCTTACCGAATTCCTTCCGTAGGGAAAACCTTTAAGTTGAGATATTTTGTTGATTTCAAAGTGAGAAAGTCATCAAAAAGTTGATTTTAAGGATCACAAGAAAACCGATTATCATGTTCGTCACTTTGAAGGGATTTTGGGTCATCAAAGTTTCTTCGATTTTCAAAATTTACTTGAAAATAGATTTTTTAAATCGTAAATGGGGGCCTCATGATCTAGATTCCAAGAAATCTTGATCAAATTCGATTTCTTGATACTAATATTGACTAGCTTCAGATAAAATACAGGAAATCAACTTGGCAATGGACTTATAGCTACGTTTGAATTTGGAATATTTGAAAATGTCATCAGTCTACAAATCATGTAAAACCATGGTTTATTTTGCTAAAAAGACAATTTACATCAGTCATGAACAAGTGGCTTGCAATGCTTTCTACAAATCTATAGAATAATACATGAAAAAATCTCCTATTGATTGTTTTTCTGATAGACTTATAACTTGGGTATTCATGCTTTTCAATCCTACCACACTTAGTTGGCATAAAGATGAGAATTTACATTTTTTACAAAAACTTGATATTCTTATTGGGAAAATCAGGAAAAAATTTATCTTTCGTATTTCATAATGAAATGAGCCAACAAGTTGAGGAAATTAAAAAAAATTTCTGAAAATATTCAATCTGACTAAAATTAGGCCGTGTTTTGAATTTTGTAAATGCCCTGAATTTCCACTTTTTCAACTTTTGAGCTCAAAATTTTTATCGATTACAATAATTTAAAGCAGTCATCTGCTGATATTCGAGATCAGCATTAGACAACGAATTCAAATTTGGCCGTAGAGAAAGAAAGGAAAATTTTAACTTTTAAATTTTGGCTCATTCCTCTTTGTGATAATCAAAAAATTCAAATTTTTCTATTTCCCATAATAATGACGAATTTGATTCATTTTTCAGATTGATTTTTTTTATTTCATCATGAACTTTGAAAAATAAAATTTTTCCTGACTTTCCGAAGAAAAAATCATTGAGGTTTTTGTAAAAACAGTAAACTCTCATCTTCATGTCAATTAGGTTTATATTGTTTTTTTTATCTTTAGCTAACTTTAGTAAATCCTTCATGCTTTTTATTAGTCTTATTTTATCCTGGCTCAGTTTACTGATTGATTCAACGTTATTCTTTTTGAATGACTCTTTTCAATAGAGGGGAAAATTTATAAATAAGAGAAGCTCAAACCTCTAATTCGACATTTAGAAGGAAAGAATTAAAAATCGAACTCGATTTTTTTCTGTAATTATCGACGCCCCTTTTCAACGTTAGACATTTTGTTATTTGGCTTATGTAATAAACTAAGCTTGTAAATAAATTGTATATCAAGAGAATAAATAATTCGATTATTTAGTTTTGCGAATCTATTCTTTCGGTAGATCGTGAGACTAATTGAGTCGTTAGTGAACCTTATTATTGATATAAAGTTGGGAATCTATGATCTAAGGTTATTCAAGACACTAGTTTTGGCAAAGGAATTTTAAAAAAAGGTGAACAAGAGACAGAAATAATATACAATCAATAAAATGATCTTTTAACATCTCTTAAATTAAGAACTTTCAGACAAAAAAACAGTGATTAGGCGTAGTATTTCTTTATTTCCAAAGTGTGAAATTAATAATCCATCCTGTCTCGTACGAAAAGTAAACCATTTGAAAATTTATAGTATATCAAACTTTTGACTTGTTCTGACATTCGCTAGAATCGAAGGTTTTCTTTTAAAAATCTTGAATCATCTGGAATGTTCAGATATTTAAGCAAGTTTAGATCACTCAAGTTCAAAACGACTCTAAAATAATTAAAGATAAGTGCTTCTATGACTATAGATTTCAGACAGGTGACAAAACACTAGTTATCACGATAAAAGCTTGTCTTATCTCACACAAATATTGCACACACTTCTATACTGTATAATTATATCAAACTACATAAGAAATGATGTAATCATTAAAAAGTAAGAAACCAGATTATATTCTATATGGATAAATATTACCCATTAACGATTTTAATATTTTAATCGATAAGTTACAACATGTCTTATCAGTTAATAATTACCTTAATTAGGTGTAAATTATGAAAAAAATTTTGACCCAAATTATAGCCAAGCTTCTTCAGGGCTTCTTGCGGCTTTTTGAGGTGTACATTTAAATTTTGAGTAATTCTCACAAGTCTGATGAATTTCTCAACAGTTGACGGCAGCATTTTATTGCTTCAAAAGTATTTGGAATTGAAATTCAAAAATTGGCATATTACATTGAGTTGTTACTGATCGGTTCATTTCATTTTCTTTCCGAGGCATCTGATTGAAGAGTTACTTTTGTGGAAATTCTCTTCTCTTCATGATTCCAGCCTCTTTGGCCTTACAAGATAATTGTCTCCTTATTCTGAATGCATGATTGGGTAAATAAATAAAATTTTTTTATTCTCCATGAAAGATGATTACTTTCCACAATTTCTTGCTTGATTAAAATGAGAGGGCGAGCATCGGGGAAGACGAAAGCAAAGAGTGGAATATGTGGGACACTGGGAAGAAATTGATTTTTTCCATCATTTTCTGTTTTCCCTAATGAACTTGAATTCTCAGTTGGATATATAGGAAGAGAGGAAAAGTCAGCACTCGAAAGTGAACGAATGGACATTAGGGATTATATGGGAATTTGTAGAGAATTTGCCACCTTCTCTTGATTCTGGAGAATTCGAATTTGTAATTTAAAAAATTCGAAAATTCAACTTTTGTACCTGTTTGTGGGCAGATAACGAAAAACCAAAGGCAGATTTGGAATGCCCATGACATTTTTAAATTTTGAAAAACCTTGTTGGAAAGTCTGATTTTCCTAAAAAACAAGAAAAAACCCAGAAAATCGAGGGTCAAAAAAGTTGAACTGACTCCACCCCTAGACGTGTCATATCGATCGAAACTGAATTTATTTAAGTTAAATTCATTCGTGGAAAAATAGTTTTTTTTCCAATTATCTCAGAATTCATTGGGAATTTTTTGAATGCTTAATTCTCTTGCATCAGAAATGACTCAGGACGAAGTCTTAAAATCAAGAAGAAAATTCTGACTAATTCCGAGCCTAAATTGGCAAAAAATACAGAAATTATTTTCCGTAAACTTACTGGCTGCTCGTGCAAAGGAACTAAGAAAGATCATATTGACTATTATCGGAAAAGTACCGTAGTCTTAACTGAGGGAACGTGATTACTTAGTAGTAGCCTGATAAAAACAAATCTGACAAAAATTAGAAGCGTTTCTTCACAACGTTGAAGATCCGAGTCCGAATTCTGGCTATGGTTTACTAACGAAAAGCGTTTAAATCTGAATATTATAGGACTCTCTTATGGAATTGACACTCGCTTATCAGATTACTAACCTGTGACAAAACTCTTCAGGTAAGAACTGAAAACAAATTCTACAAAATTATTATGGCATTTTTCAAATTATGAGGCCTAGACCAAGTTATAGTTATAGTCATAATTTTCGAATGAAAAAAGCCATAAGAGATAGAAATAATTTTCATATTAAAAAGAGAAAATGAACAAAAAAAACAGGGTGGATTCAAACCACTTGTACAGAAAAAAAGAAGGGGGAGGAGGAGAAATAGAAATTTTTGGGAAAGTCGTGGGCAGAAAGATTAAGCATTTTTTTAAAGAATATTTCAATTGTACTTCTTTAAATGTGTGTACTCATTCATATGAACCAAATATTTGAGTAGAGAGAAGTATATGTATAAATTTTATGTATTTATTAATAATAACTTTCTGTATAGAAGATTAGTGTTTCATTGGATTCAAGAAAAGTTTAGATTGAAAAACAAGCAAAATCAATAACGAACAAAAATGCATACGATATTTTCTTTTATTACATTGTCTTCATTATTGATATATATATATATACTTCTTTCCTTTGAGAATTTTCAAACGGGATCAATTGAAAAATTTTCTTAGGTATACACAAGTCGTTGAGTTTTACAATGAGCCATGAGCCATTTTTAACTATTCTAATAGAACTGAAGAATCGATAAAAACCAAGTTTAGATCATTGGTCTTCAAATGGCACAGAGAATTACTAAAACTTATCCCTGAAATTTGATTTAAAACCCAATTTATTACGCCGAATTGATGTTAAATATGTCGGTGGTGTTTGATTCTTACTTGAACCACTGTTTAAAAAAGCATTCAAGAATGACTCCATAGATGTTTTATAAGAAACTTATGTTCGTTAAGGTATATATACAACCTAGCATTTTTAACAAGAATAAATAGTTTGCCCTGAAAGCCCAGTGGTTATGCCTTTTGAATAACAAATTTTTTTAGAAAATTTAAATTCTAATACTGAATACCTCGAGATTTTGTTTATGTTTATAACTCCTACGTTCTAGCACGAGTTATCTTTTTGAATTCATTTTAAAAACGACTATTCTATAGAAAATGCCAAATGGATTTTGGGGATTAAACTTGTACATGGAATAATCTAACAAATGGTCTTTTAAAAATTCCCAAGAAAGCAAACTGATCACTTTCATTTTATGTCGTGAGAAATGGTTTGAAAAAATAGTCTAAAAGTCCATATTTTACACATCAAGTTATATGGCTTAGGACCGTAGGATTGGAAATTATAAACTACACTTAGATCAACTATTAATTTTAGATCTCATCCAAATGACGATTTCTGATTGGTTCTTGAAGGAATGACCAATCAGAAGGCGTTGAATTTGTACCTAATTGATATCAAACCTCAATGGGTCATATATGGGAAAGGTAACTTTCTCAAGGCATAATTCTGTTTTAATGAAACTGAGAATGATTTATTGGCTACTCGTTTTTAACCCTAAAAATGGTTATTTTTTGTACCAATAACTTCTAAACTAGAGGTTGGATTTTTAATCGTCATCAGCGTATTCTGAAACCATACAAAAGTCCAATTTCAGCTATGTAACTCGAAAAAATTTTCGTTATGTTAAAACCATGTACTGTATTAGGGAGTGGCAAACTAATACAAATCAATTAGGGATACTTTCTCGATTTCTATTCTTTCAATAGGGAGTTCTCTTCTCTAATGAAAAATATTTAAATTCTCGTCAACATCTTTGTGAAATTACAAGAGTTTCCCCTGGCAACAATTATCGTAGGAAATTAATACTTGCCAGTGGAGAAAAGGATACATACCATGGTAAAAAATTGAGTCAAGTAAAAGGGGATATCTAACCATGAAGAGCCAATGGCTTTGAGCCAATACTTTGAGTAGTTTTTATCCCTTTCGGTGTCGAAACTATTTGACAATTATCATAAAAACCAAAATTTAGCTATGAAAATATTAAATTATTATTATTATTATTATTAGTGCTTATAAGAATTGGAATTAAGATATATTAACACCAAATGTACATTTCTCTAAGCATCATCAGTGGTAATTCTTCAAAAAGTTCATTCAAAATTTCAGTAAATCTTTATGAATTAGGTTAAAAAATCTCTGAATTTTCAATTGTATGTTGATATAATTTTGATTGATGAGATCAGTATACTTTCCCCTACAAATCATTAAATTATTTGGCCAAAAATATTACTAATGCAAGATAAAATTTTGGGCTTTAATTTAAACTTGATCCAGAAATCTGCCGAACTAATCGTGTTACAAAAGTTCAAAAATATTATTCCATCAGGACCTAAGCTGAATATCGCCATTAAATTTTCGACCATCTAAGAACGAAAACAAGTTGTATCAGTAAAATATTGTCTTTTGAATATATGCTATTTTTTCTATAGGAATTTGCTATTTCACTGGTCACTCAAGTAAACAACTTATAATTATTATTACAGGAAGTGATGACTTATATTTATCACCAAGATCTCTTGACTTTTTGAGAGTTTTTTATCAACTTTTTCATCATTTGAATCATGAATATTTCTACTAGTCTTGTTCAAGGACAATGAATTACAAGATATCATCAACACATGTTCTTTCAAGAATAGAGACAGCAATTAAAATGATATAGATTAATTAGAGGTAGGTTATTACTAATAATAGTCACAATTTTATTGATACCTGATAAGATCTTTTTATTACAAGTGGAATTACAAAGGGTTGATCTTCTTCCTTAGATCTGCAAAGAATGTTGGACTAATGATGATTTAAGGAGAGCTTCCAGTAAACTTTAATGAGTAAAGTTCGTCTCCAACCTTTAATGCATTAAATCCTGAAATGTGCAAAATTGTTTGTGTGTGTATTTATGAAAGTTGACAGTCCAACAGAGTTAACCAACTAATAGATACAGAGATATTCTGTCGAAATGAATTTCTGAATGTAAAGCTATTCTCGATGAATTTGGGAATTCATGATTTTTACAAAAATCTCATTTTTTCATCAAGGTATCGAAATTTTTGAAAGATTTTTTGGTAGCTGATTCAAAATGTACACTTTTACTGATTTTAGAAAAAAAATTTTGGAGACATTTTAAAATTCGAGATGGCGCGATTTTTTTAAACTTTGAGATGAAAATTTTTGTTGATTTCAAGGTCTGAGAGGAATCAAACGTTATTTTTCAGGATCATCATTAGACAAGGAAAATAATTACTCTCATTCATTTTTTGGAAAAAACCCTTCATTTTGAAATCATCTCGGGATCACCCTAGTTAATCAATTTCCAAGCAGTAAAAATGATCGAAAAATAGGAATTAGACTTTCGCACGTACATAGTGTGTTTTTTCCAAAAAATGAATGAGAGTAATTATTTTCCTTGTCTAATGATGATCCTGAAAAATAACGTTTGATTCCTCTCAGACCTTGAAATCAACAAAAATTTTCATCTCAAAGTTTAAAAAAATCGCGCCATCTCGAATTTTAAAATGTCTCCAAAATTTTTTTTCTAAAATCAGTAAAAGTGTACATTTTGAATCAGCTACCAAAAAATCTTTCAAAAATTTCGATACCTTGATGAAAAAATAAGATTTTTGTAAAAATCATGAATTCCCAAATTCATCGAGAATAGCTGTACATGGAAAAACAATTTTTTAATTATTCATGTAAATATTGAATAAATATTTGAGCAGACGTTTGTGGAGAATCGAATTCTAATGACCTCATTTTCATTCATTGCTGTATTTCTTGTAATTCTCTCTTAGTTGGGCACTCTATAGAGATTAGGACAAGGAATTATCTAACGTATTATCCTTAACGACTTGGGCGAATTTAATGCAACCTTGATTCTAGTGATAATTAGGCTAGGCAAAAAATGTTATTAATGCCTACTTTAACCAGCTTTATTCCCTCTGTTCTGAGAACCATTTAAAACAATAAATTTTTCCAAGGTCTTAAAATATATTATTTTGAAGATAAGATTTATCCATATCAATGATCTCAAATGATACGACGATTTTCATTGTCGGGAACAACCTTGAAGATGTAATGATTCAGAAATCTTATCAGTGTTTTAGATATCTTTGAGGGTCTATTAAATTAATACGTAATACACTCGTTTTATGTTCTTGACAAAGTTCAATATCCTAAGATGATAAAGTAAGAAAACTTGTTCTTTAGATCAATCGAGTAACAACTGAAAAAAGAAGCAAGATGAATGGTTGTAAAATAAAAAGAGAAGAAAGCACCCCCTAAACATTTCCCCTCTTCTTTTGTTCGTAAACTTTTTTTCTTTTTCAAAAAAAAAATTGTTTGAGTACACTGTATTGCACTGTATTTACTATTTTGATCAGTAAAATAGAAAGAACTGAGAATTCTCCCTTATAAGCGATCAATGAGATATAAAACTTTAGTTTCTTCAACTTTTCTAATATATTCAATCTTCTAGGCATTAGAAACGACATTGAAAAGAGTAATTTAATGAGTTCTCCAATAAACTCAGATATAGTCGAATGCATAGAAATCGGCAAATTAAGTAATCAACTCAGCATTTTATTTTAATTACAAAATCTGGACTGAACTCTGTGGGGGGGGGGTAACAAATAGAGCTGCAAAAAAAACGCTTAAAGAGGAATCGTTATTAGAGAAACTTGATTCTTTGAATTTTTGTCATTTTTTAATAAGCTAATAAAATTCCCGAGTCAGATAGATGAAGAAAAAAAATGAGATCATTCAAAAGATCAAGCCTTGAAACGATTACAGGATTAACTGATAGAGAAATCATTTCAAAACTGGAAATAAACCCCTAAATGATTAAAAGTAATAAAAGATGTGTGTTGTGGAGGATTCATTTTATTCTTCACTGGGAAGCGGTAAGAAACAAACCTGTCACATGCAAAGTTAGACAAAAGTAAGAAGGTTTATTATGTGTGAAAATGAGAGTTTAATAGACAAGATTAATTGCTGAAAAAACACTAAAGACAGATCGATAACAATTTTAACTGGCTAATTCCTCAACTAAAGATTATTTTTATCGTTTTTTTTCTTCATGTATTCATTAGAATATCTAGAAAATTCTAAACGTTTTATATAATATCCGAATTTAATTCTAGAACAAAAGTTTGGCTATGAAGGAAAAAATGTTTTTTACAAAAACCTCATCCTTTTTCTCATCAAGAACTCGATTAGATCACAAAGCCCGCTTTTACTTTTTATGAAGAAAATTGTGGTCATATTTCGAGTTAGCGGAAAATTTTTCAAATTTGTCTCACGATCAGACAAGGAAACCGATTATCACCATAAAAATTTGATCGTGGGACCATAAAATCTATATCTCACACTTTAAAAAAGTAAAATGTAATTTGAATTCATCTTTAGACTTGAGCATGAAAAGGGTCCAGAGTGTTTAGACATTTCATTTTTTGTTCATCAAACGAATGGCCCATTCGTCGAATGGGGTATTAGGTTAAATCCGAAGCGAGTTAAACATTTTGCTACAAGGAATATGTGTAAATGTTTCCTTCAGACTGACAAAAAAATATGTTTGGATACATTTCTGGGGTAATTGCTCTTTTTCTCTTTTGAATGCATTGCATTGAACATGAATAATTACACACATTCAGTGGATAATAAAACATTTTTTTTGTTTTAAAATCTCAATTTTAACAACTAGATAGAGATGGCATTGAAAAATAACAACAACAACCGGAAATACAAAAAGCAGTAAAGATAAGGAAAAAACTGTTCTGTACTAAATGAGCCAGTTAAATGAACGAATTTCTTCATAAAAGGACTCAGATAGATTCCAGTTAAACAAAGAATATATCCATGAATTTGATTACATTAAAGGGGAGTAAAAAAACATTCACTAGATTGAAAGAAAATCGGTAGTTAATCAGACTCAAGAGAAAATTGATATTTAGGGAAGATTCCCAAGGATCTTCAACATGGAAACGAGTGTAATGTATGGAAAATTGAATTATATCGATTCAATTTAGAATGTAATCCAATTTCTTTGATTGAGAACGTCGTTCGTTTTCCTCTTTCTCTATTTGAACTTTTTGAATATAGGAGAAAAAACTATGTGTAGGTGACATTGTTATGAATTATCGTGTGAACTTTAACGTGGGCATTATTATTATTTCAATTACGCATATGAATAAATAAAATATTGAAAGGAAGGTGAAAAAAACTCACAGCTATTATAAAAAAAGGTATCCAGCACAGACAGAAACAGCCCATAATGACACCGAGAGTTTTTATGGCCTTTGTTTCACTTGAATTCCTTTTTTGTTCTTCTTTGTTCCTCTTCGAGTTACCTGGAGCCTTGCCGATGACATTGAGACTGAAATGGGAAGAATTCTGGCCAGACATGTCCAACTGAAGATTTCCCAACTGGTTACTACCATACGTTGGTAAATAATTGTGGGCATTCTGATGATTTAGAGTTATCACCGATGACTGTCGACGTCCCAGGAAGTATTGACTATTCTTCTGATCTGATAGATCCATTTCAGATGTATTGTTGTTGTTGTTGTGTGTGGGGACCTTTTGGAACTTTTGTGCCTGAGAGGTATTCAATGATGGTTTTTGCTTGTAAATCGGATGATTGGTGTTAAGGGGGGCTTTGTGGTAAAGTTCTTTCTTGGCGTAAAATGAATTTGAGTTAGTCATGGATGTCTGTAGAGGCTGAACCATGTTTACTTGGTGTACAGGGCTCACTGGTAAGCTCAACTGTTGCTTATTTTGAGATTTTAAAATGTTGCCAGAATCATCTGTGGGCTTTCTTACAACGGTTTGTGTGGCCCTCTCTGTCTCAGAATTGATTAATGTCTCAATGCTTTGGTCAACATAGGGAATTGTAAATTCGCTCTTGTTCTTAAAATGCTTTGAATTTATCGCGTTATTTGTCGTCTTGTCCATTCTATCCCTGTCATTCGTTTGGGATTCAGAGTTTTGAGTGACAGTCGGAAGGTTTTTTGTTAGATGCTCCAGTTGACAAATGACCCTGGGACATCGTCTACGACATAACTCTGAAGGAGGCAGTGGGAATCGAACTTTTATCGGGGCTGTTATCGGTATATTTCTCGCTTCCTCTTTAATATTTGAATATAAAAGCTTGACATGACTTCGATGTTCTGATTTGGTGTATAAATTTGAGTTGTTTCCAGCATTCGAAGGATTATTTGGGGAGAGACTAACGTCACCCGTTGTTAAATGGCTGGCCCTGCGTGCAATCTTGTGAAGCTCTGAATCCTTCTGAGCCATTTTACGAGCTAATTTAAAAATTCTTATATACAAAATTATCATAACGAAGAGTGGAAGATAGAAAGCCCCGAAAGTGGCATATAATTGATACCAGATATTTTCGCTGAGATCACAGCGTCCTTCGTCTGTGGTCGGTGGTGCAATAAAAATTGGTGGAACACTAATTAGAAAAGCCATAACCCATACAATCATTATCATTAAAAGCATATACTTCATCGTTCGTCTTTTGGCGTACTGTAAGGGTCTTGTAATAGCCCTGTATCGATCGATAGAGATTGCACACAAATTCAGAATTGAACTTGTGCATAGGAGAACATCAAAAATGCTGTAGGTATAGCAAATGTACTCGCCAAGACCCCAAGAAATCGAAATTTGTCGGTAAATGCTGTAAGGAAGAACAAGAATGCTGACGAGAAGATCACTAACTGCCAGACTGACAATGAGAAAGTTGCTTGGTGTTTGCAAAGATTTCACTAAGATAATTGAAATGATAACAAGAGAATTCCCAATTGCTGTTAACAAAGCTATAGTGCATAGGATGATGCCAACGATAACTTTGTATTCAAGACTTGGCTCGTCCATTGTATCACAATTGAAATAAAATAGCTAAAAATCTAAATAATTCACAGATTGATAATCCACATGTTTTTCTCTACATAGTGTACTGATGAGTGGTGCGATAATCCATTTACTGAATAATTACACGAAAATAATTTTTGTATTGACGCTCTATTTTCATTGGTAATAGAGTAATAATAAACTCGAGAATTTGATTGGCTTAATTATACTTCAAGGTTCTAATTTAAACAAATTAAATTAGATGCTTCCCGTTGTTTTACACTATAGTTAATTTGAAAAAAATCAGAAATTTATCAGATATTATGCAAAAAGGCATCGGCTATAATGGAGTCGTTGATAAATTTGTCAGATTATCAAAGGCAGAAAAAAAGGCTTTCACTAAAGCTAGAGCAAGAGAACGTAAACAAGATCGCAAGAGAGCCAAAGAAGATTTGAACTCAATGCGGGATTTATCTTTAACAGAATATCATTTCTCTGATGGCTTTAGGAGGGTAAAATAATTTAAAGTTATTCCTAGGTCTTTCCCTACTACCACGTTTTCAAGGCATATGCTAAACGTCGCTGGATTAATCGTAACATTTTTGATGTCCTCAACTCAGAATTCAATGTGGCCTCAGATTCTCTCATTAAGAAAAGGTAACTAAGAAATTTCTCCCATCATCATTTTTATCCTTGTCACCTTTGCTATATCAAAATTTTGACTTTATATTTATAAAATCTGTAATAGATCATCTGTTTGAGGACTATTTAAATTTGCTTTAATTAAGTTTTAGCGAACTACGCCAATTTCGTTGTCCAAAACAATAGCGATAATTCAGTGATTTACTATTCAAATTAAAACACTAAGACTCTCCATTTATTTTATATTGTGAAAATATATACTAACAAGTACGTTTATGATTTTTCCATTTTAGAATAGCCTCTGGTGACATACGAATTAATGATCAAGCCACAACTCCTGATTATATTTTGAAAGATTTGGATTTGCTCTCTCACCGAGTTCATCGCCATGAACTTCCGATTCTCGATTTGCCCATAAAAATCATTTATGAAAATGATGATATCCTCGTTGTTAATAAGCCTCCTTCAATGCCAGCTCATCCCTGTGGTGTTTACGGATTCAACTCTCTCCTAACGATTTTAGCCAAGGAAATGGATCGGTCAAAAGTTCGACTTCTCCACCGGTTGGATCGAGTCACATCTGGTATCATGATCTTTGCCAAGAATTATGATAAGGCCAACGAATTGGCAGCTCTCATCAAGTCGAGAAGCGTGGAGAAGTACTATCTCTGTTCAGTTGAGGGTAATTTCATTGAAAAATATGGTACAGAGGCCAAGGTTGTGGAGAAAGCGTTAGGCTCCCTATGTCCCAAGATGGGTTTACAATGGATAGACGAAGTTCATGGAAAATCTGCTTTCACTGCCTTCAAGGGGATTGCCTATTCGAAAGAATTAGATGAGACTTTGGTCCTGTGTCGAATCTACACTGGTCGAACTCATCAAATTCGAATTCACCTCCAGTATTTGGGTTTTCCCATTAAAAATGACCCCCTTTATAATACGAAAGCATGGGGTCCTACCAAAGGCACCCTAGGACAATATACAGAGCCGAAGGAACTATTGGTTGAAAACATTACCAAGGAACGATCAAAAGACCTCTACTACACCTATTTCGACCGAGACATTCCAAGTAGTGAAGGGCCATCTGAAAAAATTCCCAGGGATGAGTTCTACTGTCCGAATTGTGATGTTTGCAATCAAAAGACAAAGCCAATCGACCCGCCCAGAGATAATCTTATCCTTCGACTTCATAGTTATCACTACAAATTGCCAGACATGAAGTTTTCAGCCCTCCCCCTGCCACCATGGTCCGAGGAGTACACGAGAGAGTCTGGCCAAGAGGTCATCTTGTCCCTTATCGACAAATCAATCGAAGAGGACTTTGACAATATCCAGTTTGTAGATTCCGCTCTAGCATGCTCCACTTTGAGACATTCAAGTGGCGATGAAGAAGACACTCAAAACATGTAATTTCCTTGAACAATCAATAAGTTTTTTGATGCTCTCTATAATAATAGAATTTAAAAAATACTTTTTGTGCTTATTTTAGGTGTATAGTAGGCCTATCGTTGACACACTGGGAGTTTCTTGAGTTTCACAGCGCTACATTGACAATATATATATTTTTTCAACTTTGGTATACTCATAACTAGGGCAACCAAATGCCTTTTTTGTCCATAGATTAATACAGGTGTATTAAGCCTGAAAATGTTATTAAAAAGTCTCCTGATAGCTTGGTTCACGAGTTGGGTATGCCTTTATTCATCCAAAAAAGACTTTTTTAGCCTTTTTGGATTTAATGGGTTAAAAACGGTTGTGATACAAATTCGTTTTGAAAAATTGAACCAGTTCATATCCATACCATGCAAATTGGAATAGTTCACGGGTAAAATGTATTCAGATTAAGCGAAAATTTTTATCTGCCTCTTTTTCCAAATTTTTGCCTGAAAAAATGCCTTTTTTCATTCAATAAACTGTCTTTTTCTGGTTGTCCTACTCATAACTAACCTTATTTTGTATTTCCAATCCATAAAATTCATTAATCATTTTGCTGAGTAATTCATAAATAATAAAGAATTCACCAGCAGAGTGTTTTTTTCACCAGAAATTTAAAATAGTTATGCAATCATTTTATTGTTTTCTTTTATTGATTTGGTATTGTGTAACAGTTTTGTGAGTGATTTCCTTCAAAAAATTTTTAAAAATAATGATAATTTTACTCAAAAGAAATCATTTTGATTGAGAAAAATATTGTAAGCATTAAACAAAATAATCATGAAAGCAATGAGACCGTTTGACTTGCCCTGACGAGAATTGTAACTTTCAACCAATTCTTCCAGAGTACAACAATAGCCAACCTCGTTAACATAGCAGCAAACATATCTTTTAGTGTCATTCGGAGAGCTTGGACATAAAAATGAACTCTGATTTGAACTGATAGGTTGGTCCACGTATTGGCCTGAACAAGCGTTGAATTGGTCGTTGGTGTAAATCTGATCATAAGTATAGCCGTGATAACGAGCTGGGTTATACCAAATGTACCCGGAACTTGTCGGCTTGCTTAGCGTTGGCTTAAACTTGAATATTCGACTAGGCGAAGAAGAGATCCTATATCGATTTGAGAAGGATCTGGGCATTCGAGCGGGAGATCCGTAACGATGTGAGGCTCGAAATCTTCCCCCACTGCGAAATGAACTACGAAAGCGACCCGAGCTACCACTCCGACCAGAACGTGATGTCACTCGTTCCAGGAGGAGAAAAAAACCAAGAAAAAAGAGAAAAATCTTTCTCATAAAAATTCAAATTTATAATTCCTCCAAGGACCATGGATTAAAAGAAGAAAAAAACCTGAAAGTTTAAAATCAAAAAAAATTTATTTTTCTATCCCATCATTAGCGAGAAGAGGACAGAAGGAATTACTGTGCCAGTAAGCACAGGCTGTAGTGACTCTTGCATTGTACAGATCATAACTACCGATGAGAGTGACAGATTTGGAGAATGCTTCCTGATTGCAGTCTTCATCTGTAATAATATGATTTAAATTAACTCGATAAGCTCGAATATATGAAGCTTCTGCATCAGTTGTAGATAATAGTAAAATTCTCGATAACGAATCATCGGGAAATTCGAGGGAGTGTAATGTTTTGACACGTTTCCCAGTCATGGTTAGACTACCACAATCGATTACATTCTTTTTTCCAAACTGACACAACAATAGACGACATTCCTTGCCTGTACTGAGAACAATGAAGATTCTTTTGTCGTCTTCGTAGAGGATGGTGGGCATTGCTGTAAAAGTTTTCTCAAACTCTAATTCACTCATTAGATTGCCATCTTTGACGCGGACTAAGTGGAAATACTTTTCCCAAGAAACCAAGTAAAACAATCCAGTTGGCGAGAAATTTATCTCTGAGGGCTTTTGAATCGAATTTTTAATATTGGAGACGTAAGATTGTCTTCCATGCATTAAATCCCAAACGCGCAGCGTCTTATCGTCAGAAATTGAAAGGCAAACTTTATTTGATGGATGAATTGAGACAGAACGCACCCTCTCTGTGTGTCTTTTCATTGTCCGGACATTTTCAATTGCGATTTCAGCTGTCTCTGTATTGAGTAAGAATTTCCAGATAGAAACAGATCCGTCCTCTGATCCCGAGATAAAATGATAAACTGAGTCTTTTACAATTTCGGCCCACTTCAACGAGTTAACAATACCATTCTCAGTTTCAATACAGCCAATGTTCTGACGCAAAGATATTGAATACATTTGTATGATATCATCGCTAGATCCGGATATTACAAAATCATGAAAAACTGACAATGATTTAACTGATGAGGCATGAGCGTTTGGATCAACTAGCAAGGCTTTAAAGGAGGTTGGCGTTTTGAAATCTTTTTCCGGAGATAGGGAAAGACTGAAAATAGATCCGTCTAGAGTGCCAGCCGTAAAAATGATTGCTTTTTCATCCATCCCCAAATTTTCGTATTTCTCATCAACTGAAACAAAAAATCAGCATAGTTCCTAAACAACCTTTTTTTAATAAAATAACAAAATATTGACTTGAATTCAAAATAATTCAATTAAATTGGACCAATTTATTATAAATTATTTATAAAATGGAAACTGGTAAAATTAAAAGCTTTCAAGAAATTCCAAAGCTTGTTAACAATGGTGTTGACATAACTCCTGTTCCTCTTACACCGCGAGTTCTCAAGTCTGATGAGGAACTTTTGGCTGATCTAGAAATGTCTAATCAACTTGTGTCTGGTTATGAAAAGAAGGAATCTTTCAACTCTGTAGTGACTGACGAGACTTCTACAGATAAATATGATTTCTTCTTTCGTCGTAGTATATATGTATCTCAGAAATCTGAGAGAGATTTCAAGAATTTATTGACCTCAGATGATCATGATTCCATTGAGTTCACCCTAGAAGATTCTGGCGTAATTGTATTCTTTGAGCGTAATGAAAGCTACATAATTTGCAATGATCAGGAAGAGAAAGATAATCTCGTTGACATAGAAGAGACTATTGCAAAAGATTCTCAAGTCATTTTAACCTTGGATCGATCGATTATGACTTTTGACGAGATGCTACAATCAGTTGGTGTACTGACTACAGGCGTTTATGATGCTAGCATTGGCGTGCAATGCAATTCCTGGATGATTCATGATTCTTTTCTCAATGAAGACTCCTACGATGATGATAGTTCAATCACTGACACAAAATGTCAAGGGAATGATACCGGCAGATTAACCCTATTTATGGAAAGAGCTCTTGATATTGGGAGTAATTTTGAAAAGTTATATATCCCAAAAGAAACATCTGGTTAGCTCCCCATCTATATTTTTAATAATATTTAAATGTTGATTTCTACTTAGAAGTAGTTATATTATAATTTTATAAATTAGAATACAGCCTTCAGAAAGATCTCGTCTGGAAGCCTATCCAGAGAAGCGACACCCCAACAAAAAGTATAGCTGGCCCTGAAGCGACTGACACTTCGCTAGAGAAAGCTGGTGATGCAGCTAGAGGGTTGAGTTCGTCCAATATTTCAATGCAACTAGATGTTAATGCCTCTGAAAAGTTGAAATTTTTATGGAAATTCCATTGTTCTGCATCAAAAGTAAGTCGGAAATAATTGAAATTTCAAAAAAATAGAATCTTCCTGTCTCCTGTATGTCTTGGTGTCCATTCAATTCAGACATTTTGGCTGTTGGTCATGGATCCTTGAATGTAGAACGTCAGAATAATCCTGGCTTTTTGTTTCTTTGGTCTCTGAAGAATACAACGCTCCCAGAGAAGGAGTATTCTTTTGCCTGTAGTGTCACTGCTCTGGCATGGTCTAAAACAAAATTCAGTATAATCGCTATTGGACTATTAGATGGCAGTATCAACATATTTAATATATCTCTTCCAACAAAAGCACCAGTTATCTCGGCACATTGTCCAGACAAGTCAATTATCAAGTAATTTTTAAGTAAAAATAAAGTAAGTATATTATCATACTTGGGCAGTGGAAAAGGATTTTTATAATGTCTGATTTATTAGCTGGTTTAAATTCCAAATTATACTCGTTTTAAAACAATTTTCTTATTGTTTCTACTGTTACACATCCCAAAAGGAAGCTGATACATCCGGTAAAATCTGACACCTACTTAAATCTCTTTGGAAATTTGACTTTAAACTCTAAATAATACCTCGGTCCTGGGGCTAACTCATTTGCAATTTGGAGGCAGGAAGAGAATCTTGAGGTTATTTTTTTGTTATTAGGAGGCGTTTTTATAAACTTGGAATCTTGTGTCCTTATTTTTATCTATTCAGATTCAGAGTTGAGACTCATTGTTTGTTTTGGCTCTATCAGCAGGGAAGAAAATCGTGAAGTTTTTTTTTGTTAGACAAATTTATTTATTGATAAAAAAATATAAAATGTAGATCTGTTCATAATTGTCAAAATTTATTAAATAATGCATCTAGTTTTTCAGGCAAAGTAATTCGTAAAATATAAAAAAAATAAAAAATACCAAGAAATTTGTTAATCATCTGCTTTTTGAAGATGAGAAGGGAAATAGAATAATCCAGAGATTGTTAATTTTAGATTAGTAAGGTTCTCATAATCACCTAATTCGTATTTTGAGTAAATAGTATTAAAAGTAGACAAAAAAAATTAGTTTAAAATTTTTCCTTACGGAAATAATGGCTACCTTTGCTTTTTTTACTACAAAGGCATATCTGCGTACCCAGAGTGGTTGAAGGCCTGAGACAGAGATGAGTGGATTATAAGAGTCTAGGTGAGGGTAAATAGAATGTAAGATCCTTTCAATTTCCAAACATTGGGAATTATTAATTTTAGGTAAGATTGGAAAGATATAATCAAAGAGAAGAAGGATAAGTGATTTATAAGCTTTTGATCTTACATTAGACGAAAAAAAAAATTTTTATTGTAAAAATATGGGAAAAACTAGGTAGACTATTTTTAAGTTAGATCTGATACTGAAACCAAGGACTGAAGTAAAGGAGACAATTTCTCTAGGAAGTAGAAACGACTTCATTGAGGGAGACCAGATCGGAGCATAATTTTGAATTTATCTCTATTGATATAGAGCCCCATGGCCTCAAGGGAATATTTGAGAAGGGAGAAGTTGTGATTTATTTTAATAATTTTAAGTGTGTTATTTACTTTAGAGATGAATTTTTAAAAATTATTTTCATCAAAAAAAGTCATAATTTGATTGTGAATAGCTTTCTAAGGCAAATAATCTAAGCCTAAGATGAGATATACTACTATGGTTGGAAAGAAAAGTTTATGAGCTATCCGATGGTATAATTTAAATTGAATATCCAAATATTCCACTGTCCAAATATGTTTATATTCTTACTCTGAAGTAGTCAGACATTTGCTGAATCTAAATAAAACGGTGTGGACGCAAATTCAAATTTTTCTTGATGAAAAAACTGATTTTATTAGAGATCTAATCTGGGTTGAAAAGAGTCATATAATCCAGGCAGCAGAGAATCCTGATGAACCATTGGGTGATAGTCTCTCATTTCGGAGTCCCAGACGCATGACACTCTCCTCGACATATCGTAACAATTTCATGGGCTCTGATCGTGATGTTCTCTCCATGATTAGCGGTTGTGATGGGGAAACCTTGTATTCCTTGAGCTCTAACGGGATGATTGTCTTGTGGAAGATGGACAAAGAATTCTATTGTCAGAGTTTGTTTAACATTTCCCAAACTAATCAAACTGATCCTCATTGTACCATTTGAGCTTCCCCAATTTTGAGCTCGTTTTCCAAGTCTTATTTTCTTTCTAATATATAATAGGCATATTAGAGAGAAACTCAAGGTAAAATTTCATCAACAAACTTTAACGTTGTTCGCTTCCTACCTGACCTAATGTTTTCTTGTATTGGCTTGTATTGGTCTATCTGTAAAAAAAGACAGAGTGTGTAGTATTTCTTAAAGAATAAGGATTATAATAGTTTTAGTGATTATTATAATAATCAGAATTATTAGATTAACAACTCTGATAATTAGGGTCTCAAAAAATTACTAATTGGTTAATTTTTATTCTAGGCAAAGGACTGACCAAGTTTTGATAATCTGAAGAAAATATCCACTCATCTAATCCCATTTTAACGATAGCTAGCTGGTACTATTTATGTATTAAATTGTTGCTACTTTTTTGTAAAATTTTTAAATTCTAATAGTAAACGAAAGATTCGAACTTTTTCTGAATTGATAACTAAATTCCTGATATAGAGCTTTCATCGTGTAAGCAGCTAGATCGAAGCTCTGTACTATGTTGGAAAATATTCCTTTAAGAATTCAAAAAAGAATTTAGTATTTGGAACGGTCATTTTCTTTCATGAAACAATGTTTATCTCAAATCAGAAGTTTTGGTAACACTTGGAAAACATTTCAGCAAAAAATTTTATTTAGGGGTGGAGGATTGTGCTAACAAATCAGATTTGAGTGGGTATTCTTATGTGCAAAACACCTAGAGCAATTAAAGTTCAGGATTTTTTGTTTAGAATTTGTTCCAATTAGTTCGTGTAACTAGTGGAAATTTCATTGATAAGAATTGCTGGGAGGGTTGAAATTTTCCAGTACATACATAACAAATCATTATTCGGGGCAGCAAGATTTCCAAACATTTGTTCTCTATCGCTTTTCGTTGAAGAAATGCTCCTAGATTGCCTCAGATATTCGATGGTGGTGATAACGTTGATCAAGATAACAGCTTATTTAACATTTAAGTGTTTATCGTATACAATTGAGCATGTAAATGTGATAAATTTGATGAATATTAGGTATATACAAGCTGTGATTGTCCCCTTCCTGATTGCTCTAGGTGTTTTGCACATAAAAATACCCACTCAAATCTGATTCGTTAGCACAATCCTCCACCCCTAAATAAAATTTTTCGCTGAAATGTTTTCCAAGTGTTACCGAAGTTTTTATGAAACATGATTTAAAGACTTCAAAATTATGCAAAAATTTACGGTAAAGTACTATTTTTCAGTTTATGTTATACAATTTTTAGTAATAATTTTGACGCCCTATTGATAATTTATTATTTATTTACCAAAGAGAAATTAAGATAGGAATATAAAACATTTCGATTACCTTGAGAAAAACAGTTAACGATTATCGATATGACAGAAAATAACGATAAGTCATATTTTTCATTGAGAATGTTATTTTGGTAAGAAATGCTTTTAAAATTATTACATTTCAAAATAAATACAGATGAAATTAACTTTAAATTTGCAATTACAGTCTAAATTTAATTAATTTATTTTGCCTGTCCTAGTCATTCTATCACTAAAACAAGTGAGAAATAACCTAATTGATGAAACATTGAAGGAACCCAAGAATGACAAATTCCAAGAAGGTCTTATTTCATCCGATGCTAAAACTTCAACCATGACCTTCCACCCAAGTGACTCGAATATCTACCTCATTGGTACTGATGACGGAATCATTCACAAGTGTTCAGTTTCCTTTAAGGAGAGCTCAATTAAAACATTTCATGGTCATACTGTAAGTAGAATTATAAATAAACAAATGAAAAAGATATTTCCCTAGTAATTTATGTTTTTCAATTCATAGTAACTAATTTATTTGTAATTTTCAACTGGTCTCAACAGATTCATTACATGTTTCTTGTTTATTTACACATTGTTAAATCAATCATTTTCATTCATTAGCTATAACTACTGGGCATCCAAAAAGAATCATATTTTGGTGATTATTATCTCATAAAATAATCACTGAAAATATTCGTTTTAATGCTCAAATTAAGGAAAAAGTTGAAATATATATTAAAATATTTTTCAAAAGAAAAACTCTAGTCAGAATCATTGGTCATCCAAACCTTTTGACGGTGATCATATTCACACGCCTTCTTCAGTGATACGAGGAGCTCATCAAACACTAAATACTATAGATATACTTTCATGATCTCATACCTGTCAATTTATTCTGATAAGAAAATCCAACTTTTAGTGGCAATAATAGTCAATTCTTCAGTTGAACCTAACAGTTGTAAGGAAAGATTGTTAAAAACTTGACAAAATTCGGCTCTAAATTAAATTGGCATAAACCTACTCTCTAATATTCGAGTAAAATGAATCGGGAACTTAAGTCTACGAATTAACATGAGATTTATAAAGTTCCAAGATGTTCAATTTGTAAAGTTTTTATTCCTGCAGTTTTTCCCTGCAATGTAAAAGGTCTTTTGCCTCTTGAAGAAACGAAATTGCATCCAAAATCATGCAAATGTTAAAGAAATACTCATATACAGTCAATCACCAAGAGAGTTTAAGGAATAGTGGAATCAAAAATCAGACGTAGAGTTGAAAGAATAGTGGAATGCTATGGTCTTTTCGATGGTATATAACGTAAATTCATACCCTCACACACATCCATGTATTTCACTCAGGGTCTCAACATTGTAGTATAGGAAGAGTAATTAAGTCATATGAATAGTACCAAGTAATTAGCAGGAAAGGGTCTAACTGTGTTTTCTCATAATAAAAATCGATAATGATTTTTCTCTGATCTTTTCAATCAACTCATTTCATTTTTCAATCAAATTTGGAATTAACCAAACATCAAATTGTTTATTATTATTTGTTGAGATAGAAGGCTAATTCTTATTGTATAACATGTCTTAGATTCTGAATTTTGAAAATAAATCCTGAAGAACCTTCTCATTATTTTTTGTTCAAAGTTCGAAAAAATGGGATCTTGGCGCAAAATGAGAATTTGAGAAATGACTATATTTTTCATAGAAATAATTTTTTTCAGAATTGTTTTTTCTTCAAATGTTAAAAGTGGGCAACATGAATAGGATTCCAAAAAATCTTTAACAAATTCGAATTCTTGATGAAGAAATCGAGATTTCTGTAATAACCATTGATTCCCAACTTCATATCAATTAGCTTTATATAGAGCCAGTCTCAGGAAATGGTTAACCAAATCAATCTTACTTATTCTACAGGGCTCAATTAATATGCTTTCCTGGAATAATTTCAATCATGATATATTCGCCTCATGCTCCTCTGATTGGACAATACGCGTTTGGAATTTAGATGAGTCTGAAGCAATCACTTGTATTCTGGTAGGAACTGTAAGTCTTTTTATTAATAATTTAATCTCTATAATTGTATTGTTATTTTATTGAATAACAATCTACTTGCACTGTGTTCGAATATTAACAAATCATTCTTATAGATTGAAATCAACAGCATCTCTTGGTCGCCATACAATTCAACACTCCTCTGTGCTATCCATGAGAATGAACTTCAATTTTGGGATGTCCAAGTATCCCTGTAAGTTGACTTATCTTCTTTCAAAGTTCCTTTTACTACCTGGTAATCAGTAGTTTTGAAAATTATCTGCTAAGTTAAGTGTCTTATTTAAAATGAGGAATCAAAAGTATTCAAATTCTACCTTTTTTGAATCATAAAAATTTCATTGATATTTAGCAGTAAAAATGATCAAAAATTCGAAATTTGTCTTACACATACACAGTCTTACAAATCGGACATTATTTTTTTCCACTTTTGTAGAAATTTTTTCACTGATTTCAGATGTGCTTTTTAAAAAATTAATTAAGCTAATTAATATGGAGTTGGTTGATCTATAATTTTTACAGAAATCTCGATATTTTCATCAAGAATTCGAATTTGTTAAAGATTTTCTGGAATCCTACTCATGTTGCTCACTTTTACCAGTTGAAGAAAAAAATTATGGAAAAAATTTTTAAATGAAAAATATGGCAATTTTTCAAATTTCAATTCGGTGCTAAAATCCTTTTTTTCGAACTTTGAACCGAAAATTTTTATTGATTTGAAAGTTGAAGGATGATCAAAAGATGTTTTACAAGATCAGGATGAGACAAGAAAATCAATTCAACTGAATCTTATTTGATAAATAACCTTATTATCTTTAGGGAATTTCGATCATTTTCACTACTTGAAAATCAATGAAATTTCGATAGCTCAAAATCTCTCGGAAATGGGTTGACTCTCGTTAATTTGACAGTGCTAGTCAGCTTCATTATCTAATCTCGATTCTGAAAAACCTCTTTTAATCAACCTCCAACTTTCAAATCAATAAAAATTTTCGGTTCAAAGTTCGAAAAAATGGGATTTTAGCGCCAAATTTAAATTTGAAAAATGACCATATTTCTCATTTAAAATTTTTTTTTCTTCAACTGTTAAAAGTGAGCAATATTAGTAGGATTCTAAAAATTCGAATTCTTGAGCTTTTCGTAAAAATCAAGTTTTTTATTTATATTTTACTTTTTTCAAGAGAATAATTACTCTCCAATGTAGAATAGGATTCAGAGAGTTTTTTTAACTAAAATCGCATATCTGCGTACCTAGAGCTTTGTTTTCAATATATTACTGATTTATTTTTTCCAGCCTGAATCCTGTAATAACTCACAACTTGTCATTGGATGGAACTCTGACGCGGTGTTGTTATAATGTCTACAGTCAAAAGTTTCCACAGAATTCCACAAATAATCGCAGCTCTCCAGAATATTATGTGAGTGATTTAGGTTTTTCTGAATTATCATCTAATAATAGACTTGCTTCAATGTCTTACTTGTCTCGTAGATTTATTATTCTAGTGTTGTAGCTGATAACTCTCCTCTTTTATTCAATGAAATATTTTTTCTTTTTTTGTTTACATTTTTCTTTTTTGAAAAAGTCCTATCTACATTTGTAGATGTAGGATTAAAGCCTATCTAATAATTAATAATTGTTCAGGGCTGATTGTAAAGTTAGTTGAAGTTTGGGAAACTATAATTTTTCCAAAGATCCGCCGTTTTTTAGGGATTTTGATTGATTTTCAAGTAGTGAAAAAGATGAGGAAATCTAACTTCCAACGATAATGAGATGAATCAGATCCTGAAAAACTGAATTGAATTTTGACCATTTTTTCCAGATCGTAAAAAAGTCGCAACTAAAAATTGCAAACATGCCGTTTCGCTGATAATTTGAGATTTTCCTCTTCTCACAGTAGATTAGTCACCAAAACTTTCTTACGATTACCTGATAAAATTGACTGATAAAGATACAGCAGATCACTGTGGGTCTCCTAAACAACATGATATCAAAGGTTTTCTCTTATAACCTCTTCGTTATGATCTGGAAGCCATCAGTCATTCATGCTGTGACTTTATAGTCTCATATGATAGCATTTCCTAAATTGTCTTGGTTAGTCAGTATACATGCGAAATATCTATACAGGTAATATATCTGTAACATCATTTTTCTGACTTGTTTCTCACAACACTTTGTAAACTTTTAAAGGTTGAAATGTCTTACCATCCCCTACTGTGTTTACCATGATTAGGGGTGGGAAAAACAGCTGATTTTGACTTGTCTAGTTCACATTTTCGAATATAATCAAATGAATACTAACAGAATATACACACTGGTGATAACATCTGTAATAAAGGTTAAATGATTAAGAAGAGATAAGTTTAAACAATCAGAGAAGAACTTCATTTGTATAGCTATATATTAATAATTAATCTCGGAAATATTAAATATAACCCAAATTTTTCAGAAAAAATCCCAATTGAACCTTATGTTTTTAATTTTATTCAGATTTGCATAATTTAAAAATTTGCGCCACCATTTTTCAATGAATTCTACTACGAGAAATGATAAATTCTGAATTATTTGACAAACTATGATCTTTTTGAATCAGATTTTTTTGTCAAATTAATATTAAATCTATCTTAAATACACCCTGAAAATATCCGTTCATTTTGGGAAAAATGAATGATTTTAGGGCAAATGGGAAATGGCATATCAGAACATTAAAATTTTTAAATTTAGTTTTCGAAAACGACAATTACGGAGGATATGGAATCATTTTGATGCATGAAACAGAAAAGTGTTCGGGAAAGAAAATTGTCTTTATATTATAAATATGTTTTGTTTCCAGTAACAAGATTAACCGTAACATATATTAGATCAAATTGTCTAGAAAGAAAATAAATTATCTGTTAATGAACAAGAGTTTCCATTGAAAAAAAAAGTTTTAACGGCCCTAAATTTCCAATCCTCATAGAGACCATTTAAAACTGTATCAAGATTTCTTCTGATAGAACAAATTTAAAAAATTTTTTTTAAAACAAAGAAAGGTATTTTGATTAGAGACCTGAAACTAAAAATCACGTTCAAAGGATTTTTTTTCTCATTGAAAAATTTAATGATTGGTAGATAACATTGTCCTCCACCCCCGAGTTATTTATTACCCCCTTTGGGGTGTTTGTGTAGTCTGATTTTGTCGTTCCCAAACCCCTCTATATAGAAAAACATGAAGAGTGACACAAAGTTCAGCACATTGAGCCTTGGCAATAAATTTTCTTCTAGTTACCATGGCCATACTAAAAGGGAAAAAATTTGTGCCATATTTCACCTTTTTTCGTCTTTTTTTTCATTTAATGAGGATTCCTTACACTATACAATCATCAATCAATGTAACTTAGTCTTTTCAAATGTTTCCACAAAATAATTTTATTCTCGTGGATTTTTTTTTGTTAGACATAAATCTTATATTGAAAATAAATAAAAAGTATAGATACAACTTATAAGGAGAATCTGAATGCATAATAGTAGATAAATACAAATACAAAATAATGTTTATCTGATTCAATAAAAATGTTAAATCAAAAACTCTGGATGTAGTAAAACATTGCAATATAGTAATATGAAGACTAGGGTCTGCAAGAAATTCGAAATCATCTGGTTAATGAAGATAGGAATAAAGCAAAGACTTAGAGTAATCAATTTTTAGCCTGATGTGAGACATGATCAATTTAAGATTGGTCAAGTCATCACAATCAGATAATTCATATTTTGAAAAAATTAAATTATAAAAAGATAATAAGTAATTCGGGTCATATTTAGAATTTCTCAGATAATAATTATTATTAGAGAGAGAATAAGACTCCGAGAATTTTTTGACTAAAAAGGCATATCTCCGGACCCAAAGAGGGTTAAGACCTGAGACCGAGATTAATGCATTATACGAGTCGATATGAGAGAATAGAGAATGTAAAAACCTATATTGAACTCGTTCAATGGTTAGGCACTGAGCGTTATTTAAATTAGGTAAAAGAGAGAAAATATTGTAAAAAAGTGGAAAAACCAGTGATTTGTAAGCTTTTAGTCTTACATCACTGGATTTAGGGAATTTCTTAATAGAATAAATAATGGTACTAATTCTAGGGAGATTAAAAAGTGGATTTAATTTTAAACTAGTCGATATACTGAAACCTAGGTCCGAAGTTAAGGAGACAATTTCTCCAGGAAGTAGAAGCGATTCCAAGAGGGTTGCAGGGAGACCAGATGGCAGCATTAATTTGCATTTATCTCTATTAATATAGAGCCCCATCGTCTCAAGGGAATCTTTAAGAAGCGAGAAGTTATGATTTATTTTAATAATGTCAAAAGCATTATTCTAATGATGAATTTTAGATCATCAGCATATTTTAAAAGGACACCCTCAATATCCTTAGGAAGCTGAATGTCAGCGAAGCAAATATTAAAAAGAAGAGGGCCAATAGTGGAACCCTGGGGAACCCCAGAATTTATCTTGACGAGATTACTATTAGTGGCGTTGAAGGAAACATATTGCATCCTTTTGGATAAAAAATACATAGTGAGGTTTATTATGAAAGGGTTTATGTTTAATTCGAAAATTTTTGATACACGAAAATTTTAATCTATCAAAAGCCTTGGAAATATCAAGGTAATGGATTAGTAAATAAGACTTTGATTTCAATAGGGGGAGGGAATAATCTAGACAACTGAGCAGATTACTTGAGGTATTTCTGCCCGATAGAAAACCATGCTGAGAACAATCCGGGAAAGGCGTTGGTAAGGAGGACTTGATTTCGGAAGTTAAAAAACGGTCAATAATGGAAAGGAAAATATTTAAAGATGAGATAGGACGGAGATGGGAAAAATCAGAATATTTTTTTAACTTTTGGGATAGGAATGATTCTGAAGGGATTCCTTCGTCCAAGAATGTTCATCTCACCTAAACTCTTTTTTTTGTTAGACAAAATCTTATATTGAATTATGAAAAAATTAAATAATGTACACAAAATAAATGTAAATAAATCTGATAAATAGCATGAAATAATTTTGATCTTGTGGATTTTTTTGTTACAAAATTTTATTCAATATTAATATATAATTAACAAAAATATAGTAATCAGGAAAAGCTAAATTAAAGTAAAGGTTTTCTGCATCTTGGGCATCTTGTAAATATAGAATGAATTAGATATAATGTGGTTGGATTTGAAACACTTGTAATGAAGATAAATAGACCATTAAAGAATTTCCAATAAACATTCTGGAGTTAGTGGAGATTAGAATATAAAAGACTCTTAGTATAGTCAAGTTTAGATTGGATATGTGACATAACGGATTTTATAAAAGCTTACAAATCACTGGTCTTTCCGCTTTTTGACTACTCTTTCCCCCTCTTGCCTAATTTAAATAATTCTCAATGTCTATCTATTGAACGTATTCAATATAGATTTCTACACTCAATTTTTCCCCATTTAGATTCTTACAATGCACTAATCTCGATCTCAGGGCTTCATCCGCTCTGGGTTCGCAGATATGCATTTTGAGATCTAACCTGGATTAAAAACCACCAGATGATTAACGATTTACCTTCAGACACTAGAGTTTATTATTAACAATTTCTCTATTTTCATTGCCATTCTATTTAAAACATTATAAACCCACAAGATCAAAATTATTTCATGCTATTTATCAGATTTATTTACATTTATTTTGTGTACATTATTTAATTTTTTCATAATTCAATATAAGATTTAGTCTAACAAAAAAATGTTGCAAAAAGTTTTCAGAAATCTTAATTTTGTCCTTTCTCCTAGTAAAATTCACTGAAAAAATCTTGGTGCCTTATCAAAATTTCATGTCATTTTTAATCGAGATTTTGTATACCAGAACAAACTCGAAAATGTATGGTTTTATAGGGAAAAATGTTCAGTTTTCGATTATCTTCAAAATGATACTAAGACTAGAAAAATTTGAATAATTTGACTTACTCTAATATATACTGTTTTTTTGTTAGAAATATGATCTGTATTAAATAGAGTAATTGATATGTACAATGGAAAATATAAAAAAAATAAGTAAAAATGTTAATCTAGTTTTCTTGAAAAAATAAAAATCATAACCGGATGAGTGATCTTCAAAATATCGCACATGAGACAATTTTTTTTGTTAGAAATAAATCTGTATTGAAAAAAGTAAAAAGAAATTAAAGATAAAATTTGTGCAAAAGCGTAGAAGTTTAAAATAATAATGATATGAGTAATACATCTTGGTTCGGTTAAAAAATAAACAATAGATAGATTCAATCTTTGTTTTTGTTGGTTTTTAATAATAAAATCGGTTAGAATAACAAGTCTGAAAATTCAATTCGAAATCATTCTGGTAAAATCTCAATAATGTAGATCAGGATATAAAAGTGTTTTAGAATAATCGATTTTTGATCTTAAATGATCCATAACACATTTTACTGAGTATAGATTCGAACAGTTAGCTAAGTCA
>SSNU01000039.1:401043-596269 GCA_012064415.1 Gyrodactylus bullatarudis
AGTAACCTAGTGATTTTCGATTTAATTTTTCAGATCAACTGCCAAAACTCAATTCACTAAAAACTCATTCATAATTCATGTTCTTCCTATCTTTAACAAACACGAGATCGATTAATGTCCTATTTTTATTTTTGTATTTATTTTTTCAATATAGATTCTATTTCTACCAAAAAAAAACAATTGAATCAGATTGTAAATTGTAACTGGCATGTTAATCTCAAAAATTTTTACAATAATCGTTCTGGAATTTTAGTGAAGATCGGAATATAATAGTGTTAATTTAATTTTTTTTGTTAGAAGGAGCCTTATATTTAAATATAAAAATAAAATAATATGTACAAAATAAATAAAAGGTAATCGGATCAATAGAATGATATAAATCTGGATCTTGTAGTTTTTTTTTAATAAAATTTATTTTTCTTTATTTTGTTAGACAAATTCAAAAAAGAAGTGAATTTTGTGAAAGCAGGGATGATTAGTGAACACAAAAAATCAGAAGCTGTCAATTTTTCAAATAAAATAATTTAATTGAATTTATAAAAATATGGCATCTATATTTAAGCCTATTTAATAAAAATAAAAAATTAATCTGGTTTGTAAAATGAATCTGAAATCACGAATTCTATTTAGATTAGATATCTTTATGTCCTATTGATTTTTGAGCTCCAAGATTTCTAACTGGATTACCAATAAAACCTAAAGCTTATGTCAAAATTATTTATGAGAAGAAACAGGTAAAGGAAACTCTCAATGAAAATTGTAATAATGGTTTCATCTGTAGAAAAAATGATCAAGTACCCTTTCAAGTGTAGAACTATTCAACTGGAAAGAAACCCAAGACTTTTTCTGTGCTGTGTTAAAATGGAAAGTTGACCCCCATCCCCCGTTTACACTTACCATCCCTCCACTTGTAAGATTGTAGTACATTTAGACTAAACCCTGTTTTAGATAAGTGCTCTTTATATCATTGTGTGTTCTTGTTTGATCTCATGAACCACGTCATGAGACAATTAACACACTTGGAACTTGTTTTTAAAATTCATTCAATGACAGACCAGGAAATTTCCCAGAAATAAAACTTTCCCAATTTTTTTTGGTTAGAAATATTTCTATACTGAAAAAAGATAAGTACAAAAGTATATGCAAAAGTGAAAAAGGCATTTCAATAAATCTGAGAAATTCGAACGAAATCAATCTGGTTTCTATTAATAGTGAAGATCAGGATAGAGAAGAGAATTTGATTAATCAATTTTTGATCTTGTATGTTTCATCATAGTTTTTAATGGAATAAAGATTATCAAAATAAGACAAGTCATACTTTTCATGAAGAATGTTATAAATGGAGAAAGTAGGATGTTATTTTGATAAGAAATTTTTCTTAAATTATAATTTTGCTCGATTTTAATGGAAGTTTCTAGCAACTTTTTAATGATTTATTTTTCAAAATACCCATTTATCAAGTCAGATTAAAGCAAAGATTTTTTTAACAAAATAGATTTTTGAGCCGACAATCTGCTGAAATAAGTATCGTAACATAGATTTGAGAATTCTGTTTTTGGCTTCTTTCTTTGAGCAGAGCAACTTAAATCAAGTTCAAATACAAACACATTTTTTTTGAATTTTCAGAAAATAAATAAAATGGATAGATTGATCTGTACAATTATAAAATGATAAAATGTCAAGTTATAAAATAATGTAAAAGCTCTGGAAATTCAAAAAAAAATTAAATCAATCTCAGTGTCTAACTATTGAACGTGTTCAATATAGGTTTTTACACTTTCTATTTCCTCATCTGGACTCGTATAATGCAGGTCTTAGCCTTCTCTGAGTACGGAGATATGCTTTTTTAGTCAAGAAATTTTCGGAGTCTTATTCTCTCACAAATAATAATTATTATCTGAGAAATTCAAAATATGACCCCAATTACTTATCTATTTATTTTTACAAAATATGATTTATCTGACTGTCATGACTTGACTAATCTTAAATTGGTCATTTCTCACATCAGACTTAAAATTGATTTATTCCTATCTTCATTAACCAGGTGATTTTCGAATTTCTTGCAGACCCTAGTCTTTATGTTACATTATTGCAATGATTTACCAACTTCTTTTCTTGGTCTAAGACAAGATCTAATTACTAATTTATTATTAAGAAAAGTAAAATTATTTGAGAGATAAGATTTCTTTCGATTAATATTGGATATTTTATTCATCAAAATAAAAGGTTAAATATAATTTCTCTAAATGATATATAAAGTAATATACAAAATTCAACATCTCTCATTCTTCAAGAGTTCTTCTTCAACCCGGAAACACAAAAGGTACACACAGGCCTGGTCGTGTTACGCTGGTAATAATCGTTCATCATCAACGTGCTATTATGGTGTAGACATGGCTGATCATTAGCTGACATACCAGTCAATAAAATCGAATTTAAATGGGCTATATAGGACGAGGCTAAGCGTAGGGTTTCAATCTTTGACAATTTTCTATTCATTGGCTCGGTCGGTATGAGTGTGCGTAACATTGAAAAGGCATCGTTAACGGAAGCGGTCCTTGTCCGTTCGCGATTGCCCTCACGTGGCCCTCCTCTACTTGCACCATTCACTTGGCTAGGTGTTGGCTTCACTTTTGGATGATTCTGATTCAGCTCTCTCTCCTGTTGGTCTCTACCAAAGGTCTCACGGAAATTTATCAGGTTCATGGGAAGATTTAGCTCAAACAGACTCTGTCTATTCTCCATATTCACGCTAGTCTGACAGTAGGGATTCTGAATGGATTGTAGCATGGCTGGATGGAAGTAGGAGAAATCATTTAACCATGATGTGCTGTTGTGATTCCTTTGGATAACTTCGAGTTCTGCTGCATTAATTAAATCCATTTGATATTTTTTACAATTCCCGAATTTACCTCTCTCTTAAATACTATACATTATAGTTTTCCTCGTGTATGCACGCGTGTGTATTTGCATGTGTATATATGACATATATATGAAACTCTCCACTCTCATTGGTTACTTTGTACATGTTGTGTATTGTAGTATATTTGGGCACTAAATCATGGTTGTGATAGTGAGGGTGGAGAGTGAAGTGTACACTTTCGGGTGAAATGAAAACTTTGCTTGTATTTGTTTTCTAATTAATTAAAAAGTTTGTTTTTAATTTGTTTTCCAGTCTTTCTCTATGTATCTGGAAAATGAATTAGAAGAAAACCTTCTTCATCTATGCAAACGCGTGTATAGTCTTTTTTTTGGCTAAAGTTGCAAATGTTGAATGGAAAAGGGTCAAATGAAAACTTTTTGATTTTAATGTAGAAGACGGCTCTTTTAAATTGAAGAATAACGAGGCAATATCTCATGTAATAAAAACCAAGATATTTTTACTGTTTAGCAAGTCTATAATAAATCTATTTTATAGTTTGCAATTTAATTCAATCTATAGTCTATAAAATTTAAAGTTTCTTGTATGAATATTATACAGTAGAGTGGGTATATTGACCATAGTGTTTTTGAATAGTTGACTATTTTGATCTTATATTTCACATTTTTAATAGATTCTCCTCTTCCACTGGTCTTAAAATCTCGGGTTATAAAATATTTGTTCTTCCTCATTTGGATTACCTTTCCCCTCTCCTTCCTCATATCAATAACTCTAATTCGCTTACCATTGAAAGGATCCAATACAAATTTCTTCATTCCTGTTTTCCTAATATTGATTCTTATAATTCACTAATCTCTATCTCTGGACTTGATCCCTTATGGTTGAGAAGATCGGCTTTCATTATTAAAAATTTCTCCGAACCAATCCCTAAATGTTAGTCCCTCCGTTACACAGCCTACTCGTACCGTTTTCTCCTCAATCAATTTAGATGTTTAGACTCTAAATTTACGCTCTCGGATTGTGATAACCTTTATGATCTAAAATTAATAATCTCTTATTTAAGAACTAAACTTGATTACTCTTTGTCTCTTCTTTACTCTAATTTACATTTGACTGAATAAGTCCCCTTTTTGAGACCTTTTACATTCAATAAAGTTAAACCTCTGACTGTGAGATAAAAGTTTGAATTGATTTAGCACCTGGCTTGTTGTCGTTGCACACTTTGCAATCAATTTCTATTCAGTGTGTATTAGAGACTAATTCTGCTGAAGGACCTTAAGAAGATGTGTCTACCGCAGAAACCCAGGATGTCTCGTCTTGCTTATGGATTTTATGATTTTTAAAAAAATAAACTATATTTTGAACATCTATGATTTCTCTGTACATATTTATGTTATTTATATCAATCTACATAATATAATGTTGCAATTTCAAAAAAAATCCATAAAGCCTGAATTCATTGAATATAAATTTATAGAGTTGAGCTGAAACATCACATTGTGCAATCATGGTCAAATTCTGTACGTTTCATTAACCCTTAAAGTCCCACTGGGTTATCACATATCACATATCATTTTAGCAATTCATTATTATTTATTTAAACCTCAGAAAATACTTCGTTTACTCTCCCCCTCATTCAATAGGAAATTCATTAATCTCATGGAATGCGCAAAGATCTTGGCTCTATCATTCGTGCTAATTCAAAGAGAGTTGATTTTTTGTCTAAAGTTAAGTTTTTTTCAAATGGCATCGGTAAATCGGTTCATCATCTGGTTAATAAAGACAAGAATATAGGAGTGATTTTGAATAATCTAATTTTGAAGATTACTTTATTATTTTGTAATTATCAGTTTTATATAAATATAAGAAATTCGTCTAACAAAAAAAATGATTTAAGATCAAAATGGTTCAAAGAATAAGCCAAGTCGAATTATTTTTTTAGGAATATTTCATTTCCCAAATTATTTTCATCACTCAGATTAGAAAATTTCTAACCTTAACAAAATAGTTACGCTGATTCCGAATCTGAATTTGGTTTTTAAAGCCGAATTCAAAGATGATAGAGGTTTTAAGTGGTCATTTTTAAAAAAAATCCCCCTTCTGTAAGTAACTTTGGTTAGCAATACTCTGCATTGGCATTTGAACATCTCCTTGTGACCAAACGATTCAGGAAGGCGAACAAAACAAACCTATCGGCCGAAAAAAATTGTAAAGATTATTCGTTAGCATCAATGAAAAGC
This sequence comes from Gyrodactylus bullatarudis, assembly GCA_012064415.1. NCBI lineage: Eukaryota > Metazoa > Platyhelminthes > Monogenea > Gyrodactylidea > Gyrodactylidae > Gyrodactylus > Gyrodactylus bullatarudis. The sequence continues at coordinate 406,165 of SSNU01000039.1, forward strand.
TTTCTTTTGTGTATTATAGATATTTTTGTAGCTTGATAAATTTCCTTTCTAAAGAAGGGTGAATTTTAACTTATCGTTCAAGAAAGTGTTGTGTGGAACAATAGGACATGCAGAGTTAAAATACAGATGTAAAAGAGTATTGCAGTCACTAGGTTTTTAAGGTTTCAAAAAAATTAAATTTTTGTAAAAATACAGTAATTTGAGCTGGAGTTATCAGCTGTTCCATTGACGTCAAACTTGTATTGACGTCAAAGATTGTATTTATTCTACTAATACACTAATGCTAGGGCATTAATAAAAGTGTCTGGTAGAATAAAATTTAAAGATTCCTTCTTTTCCTTAATTTTGTTTATAAATCATGCCGAATAAACTTCCTGCTTGAATATTTAGTTTTTATGCACACACCTGATCCCTTTTTCATAAACAAATTAGCAGGCCTTTTACTCTTTTTCGCATTAACCCCCCCCCATATACTGCTACACTACGTTTGAGTAGCAGTAGACAACATTTTGTAGAGGTAATTAATCAGTCATTTAATAAACAATCATTCTTCCCATTATTGATAGACAATAATAATAGAGTAAAAGACCTTATGCCAATGATATAAAATGGAAGGATGGTCGTAGGAGCACACGTGTATGGTCAAATGTATCATTCAAGTTAATTAATTATATCAATTAAATCTTGTAAACCAATATGTTTCAGATCTCATATAATCCATAAAAGTAGGGCAGTAACTCGGCAAAAATATTAGTATTTTGAGCAAACCGGTGGCAAAATTTTTACGATATTTAGCAAAAAAATTTTTTGGTATGAAAGTATTAAATTTATTCAACTTCTATTTGGATACAAGATATAATATTTTTTTATTTTCTTGTTTGAAATTCTTATTTTTTGACTAAAATATTTCATCCTTGAGAAAACTCTTTTCACTTAGGAAAGATTCACAAAGTCTTATGATGATTTCTTCTAATAAGAAAAGAAGAAGTTCAAGTCTAAGCATTATCTATAGCAGGCTTGCGGAAAAGGATTAGCAATAAATGGGCATAAGGTATTTGAATCAACAACAGGATATCCTTCAATCAATTCATATGTCATATCAGGAAAACGGTTAATAAAATTATTTTAAAATACATTTTTTTAAAAACTACTCTAGAATTGAATTTTAATTCAAATTGCCAGCCTAATTTCATGTAGCCATATGATATCTAAAGGTCAAGAATTCTAAAAGATTTTTTGGAATCCTACTCATGTTACCCGCTTTTATGATTAAAGGAAAAAATTATTTTCATGGAAAATATGGCCATTTTTTCAAATTTAGATTAGGCGCCAAAATCCCATTAATTTGAAATTTGGACTCAAAATTTTACTGATTTGGAAGTGGGAGTCTTACCAAAAGATATTTTTTAGGATCAGAATTAAACAAGAAAGCCGAATATCTCTGATAAAATTTTGCAAGATCCACCATTTTCAAGAGATTTCGATTTATCGAAATGCATTAGAACAGATTAAGCATATTTGATTTCTTTCTCTCATTGTGATCCTAAAAAACATCTTTTGGCCACACTCCCACTTTCGTGCTATATGTATTGTATTTTTCAACAGGTTCTTTAACTGATTAAATCTATTCAAATAATGTTGAGAATAAAAAATGATGATAAGACCATTTAAATCTATTTTTTGGTGTTTATGAACCAAAAATTACCCTCTTCCCTCTGCCCCTTTTAAATTTAGTTTTCGAAATCATCATCATACTTATGAGTAGGGTTTCTATATAAACCTTAAATTTTCTGAGCAAAAATAATAACATTCATTCGAAAGAGCCTTTTTTGCTGAAGAATTCTCTATGCTTGGTTGATCGTACATAGATCAATACCATAGATCAGAAAATACCATAGCCCTGTTATATATACCATATGAGTAAAGTGGAGCGGGGACTATACCCTTTTTGTAAATACAATACCTCAATTAAATTTTATTAATCAATCATTATTATTGTGTATCAGAGGGAAAGACTAAAACTTTTTTCATAGCTCCTAGCTGTAGCCGATTCGCATGGATCAGTTCATATTGCTGGAATGCAAACACTTTTTTATGATGAAATCCAACAGGTAAATAAAATTTATTGTTTTTTTGTTTCATTCGTTATATCCAAGAGCTCTCAGCCATTACAAAATCTGGCTAGTCCTCTAGAAAAGTATAAATATCTGAGATTTGCTAGGCTAGCCGACATACACTCACATTTATACTGATCAAACATACAGGCTCAAAGCTTCTTCTACTATAAAATTTAACACATTGGTTTATTAAATTTCTTTCTTTGATAAACAGCTTGGAAAGATTGATGAAACCTTCAACAATCCAGATGTCCTGTTCAGTTTGAATGAAGTTTCTGTAGATAAATAACATTGAGTTTAAATAATAAAATTGTATCATTCTACTTTAAAGTAGTTATTTGTTGTAATCTTTCATAATCCTCACTGGATAGAACAACACCACTGGACTCCTTCATGAGGAATATCATCTCAGCCATTTCATTTCTATGCTTGAGCAACTCTAAATTTTCTCGGTCCCTTCCACCCTTGCATTCAATCATGGTGAGTAAACTCTTTACGGAGCTAGCCATTTCACTGCCACAGAATAGTCCACTGTCGAGTATGGCCTTCTTCAAACTAACTATATTGCCCCCGATTTGGTATTCCTTAAAGCCAAACCGACACCATCTCTCCCGGTGTAGGATATCCAAAATACTCTCCATCAACTGGGCCCGAGAGATCATGTTGAATTGAAGTCTAGATAGAATTTCATTTGGAACACGATTACTGCCAGAAAAGAGTCGCAGACCACGCCATACATCTTCTTTCAACAGGCCAGTCACTTTGATGACAAGTAGAAAGTCCACTTTTAGTCTACCCTGATGGCTCTGAGGGGCGTAGATGATATTCTTGATAGCCTGGAGGAACTTTATACTTTTCAATCCATTGAATGAAGTTGGAATGTCAACAGTTTTCATTACAACCACAGCCAACTGCTTACACTCGAATTGTTCGTTCTCGATGATTTTCAAGAATGTCTTGTTCTCATCTCTTGAATGGAACGGACTTGATGTAAAGTAAACTACTTGGTCACAGTTGAAGGAAGCCCTTTTAGTCATTCTATCATCGAGAAACTCATCCACTGTCTGGAAAATCAACCTTAGATAATTTATCTCGACTGAAGCATAACTAGAATTTAATATGTAGACGAGAGAAGAGTTATCCATCCCTTCTACTATTTATTCCTTTTTTAATTTAGCCAGAATAAATTTGGTTTCCCTGACGATGGGCATAAATCAATAAATAATAAAATAATTTTCATGCTTCTACTTTGAAGTAGATGGAATAAATAAACTCTTGAATAATTTTGTAATTATATTTGATGCATTCTTTATTTCTTTCTCTCTGTTTTAATTTTACTGTCACACTTTTATATATCAATGAGATGGTTTGATTTTTTAGTCATTTTTTATATCAACAGAAAGATCCTCATTTCTTCTTTCTTGCTTGTGTGTTGTGTGTTGCTTTTAGGCTAGTTCATCTCTAAAATAAGAGAGAAATATATAATTACATCATCGTATATGATTATTATTTTTACATTCATTGTTTTTCTTGCTAAAAATGAAATTCCCTACCTTCTTGTTCTCCTTCAAGGCTATAATTAGTTTAGATAGTCTTTTGTTTCCTTATTGAATTCTTCCTAAACATTTTTTTCCTTTTCATAAAGCTAGACTCAATTTTAAAGTCAATTTGAATTTGGCCCATGTTTTTTTTATTATCAAAAATAATGAAATTGTAAAATTTGTAAATGCTCGCAAACCAACTTCATAATTCGGTTGTTCTTGTTATAACAAATGTATATTTTTCTGATTCGAAATTTATTCAAGCCAAGACTTGAGAGATATTTCAGATTTTATGGTCCAAAGTCGCGTAAAAAAGGCCATTTTTTCGACGGATAATTCTCCGATATAAGTATAGAGATATAACGAATTTTAACCTTTTTTTAAATCAAAGTTCTCCGTGAGATTTCCACAGATAATTTTGATAACAATCATGTGTGAGATCTAAAGTAACTGAAGATTCGTTTGTAATTCCATGCATAGTCGTGCATTGCCCATTATCCCTAAATTCTCTTGTAGGCATATTGGATTAACAAAATTTAACAGGAATGATCCTAACATGAGTCTATTAATGTTTTCATTGAAAAACCCTTGCAGCTGTATTAGCAAAAAAGGTATACCAAATTTCAATGAAAACGTAGTAAAAATTCATTGAAAATCTGGCGGCATTTTTAAAAAAGTCTGATTTTGAAACTTGAATACATTATTATAATGGACAATTATTTTGATATTTGATCTGATAAAAAATAACGTTAAGAAGTCGTAGTATTATCATTTGAGTAGGTTTTTAAAAAAAGGTTGGAAAATTTATTACATCTCTAATAAGCAAGGGGAGTTTTTTCGACCTAACTGCATGCAGATTGAATTTTTTAAAAATCTATTCAAAATTTCACTGTTAATGACGCTTATAAAATCTTCTCCTTTAGAATGTATCTCTTAGGAGTTTTAGAATCTGATAAGAAATTCTAAGCTGCTAGTCTACCGTAATTTCTAAAGGGAGATTTCATCCCCATAGATTACTGTGAATGAATGTCTGATCAGCCCTTGAGATTATCAGATCACTCACATTTGTTAGAAGCATTAATTTTCACAAAGATTTTGAATTTGATTTTTTTTCGTCTGATTGGGCAGGATGAGCTCTCCCTATGCCTCAATTAAAGTAAGTAACTCTAGTCTAGAAATCTTGCATGACCCATAGTCCCTTCCTTTCACCCCTAATTAGAAAGAAAATAATAAAACTTCAAGAAAGCTAATCAAAGCTAATTGATATGAAGTTGGGGATCTCTGATTTTTACAGAAATCTCGATATTTTCATCAAGAATTCGATTATGTTGAAGATTTTATAGAACATACTCATGTTGCCCACTTTTACCAGTTGAAGAAAAAAATACTCAATAAAATTATTTTTATGAAAAATATGCCTATTTTTCAAATTTCGATTTGTCGCCAAAACCCCACTTTTTCGAGCTTAAAATTTTCATTGATTCAAAAGAGGTTGATCAAAAGAGTTTTTTCAAGATCAGAATTAGACAAGAAAATCAATTCTGCTGTATCTTATCTGATGCATAGCCTTATTATCATTTGAGAGCTTAAATTATATTTTTTTTTCAGAAGTTATTTTCCTTCAACTGGTAAAAGTGGGCAACATGAGTATGTTCTATAAAATCCTTAACATAATCGAATTCTTGATGAAAATATCGAGATTACTGTAAAAATCATACATTCCCAACTTTTTTTTTTTTTTTTGTTAGAAATTGAGAAACTTTATCAACCAACTTAACTTGTATTCAGTCAAAAATAATACCTTCATATCCCAGCTGTAGGCATCAGGATTTTTTTTACTAAGACAATTACGTGATAATACATCACTCCTAAATTTGAAAATTATAGATTTTTCAGAGTAAATGCATTTTTTGAAAATAACTCACGAGTAGTATAGGTTTTTTTGTATCAAGAAAATTGATGGCTCATATTTTATGCGCCCACTATTTCTAGGTCCTACTCATCATCATCGTAGTGCAAAAAGAATGCATACTCTCTATGCTCCAGTCTTCTCAAAAATAGAACGGAATGAAAGTCAAAAGAATAAATCAATAATACACTGAATCCCATCCCGTCATCCGCCCCCCCTCGTCCAGACATGCTCCCTTGTCTTTTTGAAAAAAGGGGTACATAAGTTGAAGAGCTCTTCTTGAAGGCATGTCGAACGAATATGATGATGGATGAATTTAAAAGGGAAAGATCAAAAAGATATTCCCCACACGACATCTCTCCTCTGCTAAAGATGATGTTATGTATTTTTTATGTTTGAAATGAAGAAAACGAAGGGAAAATGAAGAGGAATCTCATATTTTTCTTTTAGACATGCCTCTCACTTTGTTTTACCTCGCTTTTTGATGGTCCCTTCGTTTTCTTCTTATCGATAGATATTTCCTTTACAAAATTGACACTTTGAAGAAACACAAGAAAAGCGAAAAGAGAGGGTCTGGCCTATAGGAAAATATCGAAAATCTGATTAACCTTGAAAACTAATGTTATCTTTCTTGAGTCTCAAGAAATAATGCACAAACTAATATTTTATCGCGAATGTGTCAAAAAATCTTTCAAAAACTGGTTACCAACAATAAAATTACATAAAAAATCAATTAATGTTGAATCGAAACTAAAACACCGAATTACTACATGTATGTCCAATAGGGATGTATCATTTTTTCTTGACCAAAACCTATAGTACCATCTAGAGGAATTAGATACTATTTAAAATGAAAAAAATTAACTTCCACTACGTTTCAAAATTCTCCGTTGTGGTATTCAGTATTTTAGTTTCAGAAGAAATTTGAATTCGTCAAGTATTTTGATTGAAATCATATACTAATTGACTCTAATTGAAGGTTATTTCTTTTCAACCAATCAAGATGCTTGACGAATTCAAATTTCTTCTGAAACTAAAATACTGAATACCACAACGGAGAATTTTTGAAACGTAGTGGAAGTTAATTTTTTTCATTTTAAATAGTATCTAATTCCTCTAGATGGTACTATAGGTTTTGGTAAAGTTGTGTGTATTTAAGAAAAATGGTGTATCCTTAATTTCAAGGTTATTTTTGAGCTTATTAAATTAGTAAAAAACAAAGAAAACGGTTTCCAGAACAGAGGGAATAAGAATTTTAACACTTTTTTGAGGCTCTTGTTATCATCGATAGACAAGAAAATCAATTATGACTATTCAAATTTTGAAAGAATCGTCGAGTTGAACTGATCTCAGATCATTCCAATTTATCAATTTTCAACCAGTAATACTTTTAGAAAGCTCAAATCATGAAAGCTTTCTTTTGTAAGAGCTTCAAAATCACTCCGCCAAATTTTGATTCAAACTATATCTCTAATAAAAATCAACAGAAGCACAGAATCTACTCAACAAGTTTCTATTAACAAGGATTTATCCAAATTCTCCAATTGAAAGTTTAAGTTGAATTACTTGAATATTGTTATCTCAATAATTGCATCTCTAAAAGTCTACAACTCCTGTCCATTGTACAGAACATTTGTAATTCAAGTGGATTCAAAAGATCCCTTTACATTCAAAAAGTCAGACGTCTCTTTGATTCAAACAAAGAATCTATTTGGCCAGGACTAAAATTTAACTTGCAAGACTAGACATGAAGGTTAGACTGAATTTTTTACAAAAACTCCTATTTTTTAAATGAGAATTTGCTATTTACACAAAAGCACAATACATTTGAGAGCCATTCAGCTGTTGAGAAAAAAATCATTCTGCTAATTCTTTGAGATTTAGAGTATAAGACATTTTAATCGAATTTGACCAAAGACCGACCAGCAATTTGAATTTAAAAAAATCTTAATCAAATTCTTCTTTTTGATGAAAAAATCGAGGTTTTCGTAAAAACTTTATTATTTTTTATGATGTTTTTTTATTTAGTAAATTAATGTTTGATATTTTTCATTTTACACATAATATTTGGTCGGCTTAAAACAAGTTAAATATCTAGAAATTCAAATGCTCAAAGCAATCGAGTACAGGAATTACTGTCTTGATACCTCATTTTTTTCAATCTCTTAAAAATGATTTAAATTCAATCACTTATTATTAGACAAGAACTAATTTTGAGATATTAATTGTTCTTTAGATGTAAAAGAATATTTCCAGTATTTATAAAAAAATTGTATTAACATTATCAAAAATAGTACAGGTGAAGTACCCGCTTTCTATCCCACTCTGCCCAAATCGTATTTTACATCTCGTTTATATACCTAAACCAGGATTGTTCTTAACCAATGAGAGAACAGGGAACCTTCAACCAATGAAATTTAAGCACATTTATTTTTTGATTTCTAAGTAGGATTCCTGATGCGTTTTACATGAATAGCCTTAAATAATATTTTATGAAAAATATTTTTATGTACAAGATTTCGTTATATAAAGATCTATTGTTCGGTATGCTTTTCAGAATTCTAGTTTCAGAAATAAGAAAGTTAAGAAAATCCACGTTTTGAACTATAAAATTAGTACCATTAAATGCAGAATTATAAGTTTAGAATTTCATGCTGAAATATTATTCCGGGTTAAAAACGAAATCTTGTACATAAAAATATTTTTCATAAAATATTATTTAAGGCTATTCATGTAAAACGCATCAGGAATCCTACTTAGAAATCAAAAAATAAATGTGCTTAAATTTCATTGGTTGAAGGTTCCCTGTTCTCTCATTGGTTAAGAACAATCCTGGTTTAGGTATATAAACGAGATGTAAAATACGATTTGGGCAGAGTGGGATAGAAAGCGGGTACTTCACCTGTTGTTGATTTCTGTAAATTTATATAGAAACACAGAAATTTCCCGAAGCTTACAATTTTGTCAGGTTGTTTTTTTCTTTTTATTTCTTATACAACTCATAGCCTAATTGCCTTATAAGATCGAGAAGATATCTTGTAAATAATAAATTCTCATATCAACTCTAAATTTAGATATTCATTTACTAGACTTTCGAATTAAATGACGATTTCTTTCATCACGACTTCTATACTCTATCACGAATTATCAAGGAAATCAATATCCTTTGACCTTATTTTCCCATCATCAATGAAATATATAGAAAGTTTAGTATTCAATATAATCATTACATATCACGAATTATCTCGTTCTCTAATCGTAAATCTTTCATGATACTTATTAGTATCATCCCGAAAATGATATGGCGTACAAAACTAATTTCTTGTACTCAAGTTCATCGTTCACAATACCGGTTTAAGATTGTGTTGAAAGAAATAGAAATCTCTGCTTATAAACTGAGTGACAAAAAGTTAGAGATCTAAAAAAACCATCGGCATTGAACTCTTGAATTTTAATAATTTATATAATTCCAGCTTTTCAAAAATCTTTACTGGCTTATCTTGTAAGTGATTCGTGGTAATCCTTACAATTTATCATTTCATTACAAAACTGGAAACATGTTTTTCCCCAAGTTTTTCAAGATTAAAATTTTCATAACGATACAGTAGTATCTGAATAGATTCGGCAGAATGAATAATTTATCTTCCTTTTAACATTGATTGTATTCTTTAGAAAGAGTCAAGATTTACCGCAAAATTCTCAGCGTTCTCTCTTTCTCCGTAATGACTAGGTTTAAAATTCCCTTTTGAAGTCAAAGTTGGTCGATTCTTACATCAAAAATTCGAATATGTTAAATCGAGAGAATGCAAAAATATCAGAATTTTCTACAGCAAATTGTAGAAGTGGGCAATGTGAGTAAGATTCCGAAATATCTTCAATGTGTAATTTTTGATTCTCAGTCGAATGGTATAAATTTTATCGATGAATTATGAAATGCCCATTAATTAACGCGAAATTTAATGTTTCAAATTCTTATGTTTTCATATCAAAAAAGCCACATACATTTATTAACGGTGGCAAATTTCTGAGAGCAGATCCGAAATCAACATAAAATTTTATCCGATCAAGATTCTATAAAATGATTTTTAAAATCCCCAAATGTGTAATTATCACATCTGTGACACTTTTCCTCTGATTAATTGGGATATTTGTATCAACAAATCGAAAGCATTTGTATTCATTGAAATCAAATCAAACTTACTTGTACTTTTTCAACAAGAACAAAAGACCATCGGCTATGGTATTTCCAAAGCTTCCTTGCGAGTTAACCGAATGATCAATCAATTTGGTCGATGGCAGTTTACCCTGCAACAAGGGTCCAACAAAAGTGTATAGCTATTTTAAAAGAAAGGAAAATTACACTCCCCAGTTAAATGTCAACATCTCAAACTTAAGAATAACTCACGGCTCCTTCAGTCTTTGAGTAGAAGATGATTCCCTTGGCTGATTTTGTTGGACAGCTATCATCGAGTCTCCAACTCTTGTACAGGTAATAGGAAAAGACTGAGGCCAAATTCAAAATCTTTGACTGGGGAAGAGATCTATTAGAGAAATGTTCAGAAACTGGGTCAACAATTAAAAGCAGCTAAAGCCTACCTGATCAATAAACCAAAACCAAATCTCTACGTCCAAAAGGAAACTATTCCAGAAAAAAAGGACTCATTTATGAGATATTCGAAAATAAATAATTTTCTCTAAACCTTTCTCATGAGTTTAGATCCAAACGAAAATATTCTTGATGAAGTTCGGCAATATTATCGTTCAAAGGAAATTAAATAATTTTCGACTTCTCAACAGCATAGTGATTTTTGTGGGAAATTTACACGTTTAAAATTTATACCAACTGATTCAAGATAGAATTCTCTACAAGTTACATTAAACTGTTGGTCTTCTTTCCTTGTATACTTTTCCAACATTTGAGTTCAAAGATTCGATTATCTTTCAGATAATCTCATGTTAAAACCAAGTTAAATAGGAAAAATCTTTGAAAGCTTTTCAATAGCAAACCTTCTATTTTAGATTTTGTGGATATTTTTTTATGCACAGAATGTCATTGAATGCCGATAATTCATAGAATGTTCATTCATATAAGATTTAATATCGTGAATTAAACAGGATTGTTCTTTTTACAGTACAAAATTAACTTCAAGAGACCTGGATTGTGTATGATTAGTTTTAAATTTTTGCATTTAAGTTCAGAAAAGTACTCTCTATCATATTTGTAACTTTATCAATTTTTAATTCAATAAAATACTGAAATTTGGGATTAAACGTTTATTCATAAAACATGTATTTTTTTCATTCATGAAGGGGTAGATTGGTTTTTAGGTGAAATTTATCAACCCTTTCTTGACTGATACAAATTGATCTACAATGAACCCATCCCAGTTTATTAGAACTAGGGCTACCAAAATGCCTTTCTTGAGAGTGAGTCTAAAATACTCTGAAAATATTTAAAATTCATTTTTTTTTTCTAAACCTCTTAATAAGAGTTTCAAGTTTGCCTTTTTTGCCTATTTGGAGGAGGCTTGCCTTTTTTAAAAAGGATTGCTTTTTCATTTTTTTCAAGGATTGTGCAAAATTTTTTGATTTTTTATTTTGATCTTTAAACTCTGATTGTCTGAATCTAATTTTAGGGGGGACTCGGTAAACAGCCAATAGAAATGGCATATCCAACTCAACATTTCATTCTCATTCTATTCACTTGAAAGGCTTGAAGAATTGATTAATTTTTTAAAATCACTACTTGTGAGAGACATTCAATTTTATGAATTTACTTTTTTTGCTTTACTATGTTGTTAAAGCTACTTTTTGGATTATCAATGGCATCTCCTTTAAGTCCTCTTCTAGAAGATATCTTGGAATGCTTCACGTGAGAAACATTCGATTTTATGAATTTGCCTTTTTCAGAATTAAAAATTGCTTCTTTTCATTAAAAAGTATGCCTTTTTCTGTTCGCCCTAATTATAGAACCAATAAAATTATCAGATGTTGTTAATAACACTGCATAATCAGAAATGAACAGTTCTCAGAAAAAACTAATCATTATTTGAAAATTACCACTAGTCTGTATGAAAATTCTTCTTAAGCATTTTAAAGAATTTTAGGAAAATGGAATTTATGGGTATAAGAACAACAAAATTTTTGAATTAGATTAATGAAAATCTTCTTTTCTGAATAAAAGCGTTCGAATTAACAAATTTGTATTATTTCGTAGTACCCTAATATCTATCTTGCCTAACATGTCTAGTTATTTTGAAAAGAAAAAGAACTTACAGGATAAATTCTGCATGTATTATATCTTCATTTTCGTTCAGACATTTTCCTTACTTGCCGAAAGTGAAAAAAACATTGTTACACGAGAAAAAATAAAATACGTACAAAAAATTTCCCAGAACAAATACCGCCAAGCATATTATTTTTCTACGAGAAAATAATTTCTCAACAATTTTATATTTTATTCTTTTCAACCTACCCAACATTCATTCTATCAGTGAGGGCAATGGCCAACGTGGGATCAGGCTTTGACGAATCACATCTGTAACCTCGATTGACGTTTTCATTGATATCCTTCAATTCAGCAGACAACTTCTCAACTAAAATGAAATATACAAACTTATTAGTGGAATCTTAGGTTGATCAAGAAAACTCTATACTAAAGCTAGTTAATATGAAGATGGGAATTTATGCTTTTAACAAAATTATGAATTTTTTCACCAAGAAATCGAATTTGATCAAGATTTTTTGGAATCTAGATCGTAGGTTCCACTTTCAGGATCTGAAGAAAAAAATTTGAAAAAAATCAAATTTTAAGAAAGTTATGGCATATTTCAAATCTAGCGATGGCGCAGGATTCCCATTTTTTTGAACTTTGAGTTAATAATTTTTGTTGATTTAAAAGTGAGAGGGTGATCAAAAGTTGATTTTCAGGATCACGATTAGTCAAAGAAACCGATTATGACTATGAAAATTTCAATGGACTCGCCAATTTCCAGGGATCTTGAATCATCAAAATTTCATCGATTTTCAAGTAGTAAAAATGTTCAAAAAATCACAATTCGATTTTCACAAGAAGAGGGGCGGATTCTCAAAATCTGAATCAGTATATTTGATTTCTTTGACTAATCGTGATCCTAAAAATCAACTTTTGATCACTCTCTCACTTTTAAATCAACAAAAATTATTAACTCAAAGTTCAAAAAATGGGAATCCGGCGCCATCGCTAGATTTGAAATATGCCATAACTTTCTTAAAATTTGATTTTTTTCAAATATTTTTTCTTCAGATCCTGAAAGTGGAAGAAAAATTCGATTTCTTGGTGAAAAAATTCATAATTTTGTAAAAAGCATAAATTCCCATCTTCATATTAATTAGGTGTAGATACTCCTTTGCACACTGATTGGCTGGCCTAAATACCTTGAACGAGTTTCTCTATACTCCTAATAAATAGCTTTTTCACCCGAGAAACTCCTCAATTTCAGGTTTGTAGAGTGGGTCCCTAAAATAGACTAATAGCTAAATACCGGACTGGTGATCCATATCATATTATAGATTTTTATAAGAAGTCTAGGAAACATAAATATCAAAATATGATTTTGGAGCCTATAGAAATTAAACTAAGCGAGGTTCTTAATGTTAATAAGACGTATATAAATTTAAGAAGAAATCTGATTGGTTTAACGTTTTTGATTTGAAACACAAGGTTTTAAGCAGTTTAAGTTTAGTGAATAATCTCACGCCAGAAAAAGAATACGAAATGTATTTAAATTTTTTAAATTCTTAATTTCAATTTTCTTTCAAGTGATGAGTTATAAAATATTATGGTCGTATTCAAGATCATAGAAATTGACCATAGAAACTAACATAAAAGTTCGATTATCAAAGAAGACAAAAGGCATACTGTAGTTCCCTAATGAGGGTGAAACTATAGTATGAGTTCTCGCTTGATCTTTGAATGTGTGAAATTTCTTTCTGAGTTTGAAGTTTGACTAGATCTATTGTAGAATAAAAAATTAGCAAAAGTCTCATTAGGGGCTAATATCTAGATAAGACTGATTCAGTTAATACAGTAGCCTCCTTCATATCGGCATACTTATAGTAAATATTTTTGTATTTAACAAAAATATGCCATCACTATCCATTCAAGAAAGAAATAGAGAGATAGAAAATAGATCAACATTTTTCTCACTTCCCTGCCCATCAATATGTAAATTCACATTGCTTATCTGGTCGTAAATTGTAACATTCAATGTTGAAAGTTTATCAATTACCAGATAAAACGATTCCAGAGGGAATAAACTGATACAGTTGGAAGATTGCAATTTCATAACTTCTACAAACATCTCAAATGTTTCCCGATGCAACTATAAAGCCTATAAGCAAGTTGAAATGTGTTTCTCCAACCAGATTTTAAAAATTCTCACATTGACAGATTTTTTAATATTCAGAAACCGATACAGAAGGATTTTGAATTATCGAAATTTCCTTGATCAAAAACTCCCAAACAATATGGAGATAAATATATAGATCAGTCTAGAATTGACTTTCTTGTCTAATTGTGATCTGGGAAAATATCTTTTAATCACCTTCCTTTGAGATCAAAAAAATTTTATCCCTCAAATTTCGGAAAAATGAGAATTTAATGAATGCCCTTGTTTTCTTCTTATTTGAGGATTGAATCAGACCAAGACTTGTCAGACATAATAGGCATGTTTTTAAAAAAAGCCTCTTAGTTACAAATACACAAGATTCATTTTGACCAACCTCCTGATAAGTTATCAACTTCCTTGAGATTGAAAAATATTTGAGAAAGCCTGATCGATTGATCAGAAAAAACTCACCCTCTTCTGGTGTTAACAGGCCATCAGGGTCACAAATGTAGTTCTTACTGGGACTTGTCACATGCGTCGACTTTGGCAGACAGGCATCAACAGACTGTAGACTGGGATAGCCCTTGACTTTATCTTGAAATTCAGGCGGATAGTCCAGGGCTCCATTGACAACATGGAATAGGAATACGATTGCAGCAATTTTACTCATCAAAAGCATTTTTTCCCTCTTTGAAAAACCTTGGTTAATATGATCTCTGATACAAGTGAATTGGACGAGCGTCTTTAAGTCAGTTTAAACCTTGTTTCTTCGATGAAACCTACCAACCAAACATAAACATTTGTCGTTGTTTGTATATATATCAAGATAGACACGTATATTATTCTTGCATATATCGAATATATCCAATACATAAGTAAGATGAACATACACACCAATATATATTTTCAGATTTTATAGGATAATAAAATAAATAGGCATGTATTATTGAAAGCAGGTTCTTTATCGATAATTGTCTTGTAAAATACCTTTGTGGATTAAATCTTGAACATGTGTTTCACCCAAGAAATAAACATCACCTGCTCTCAGAAATTATAACTAGTGAGAAATACAATCTATAAATTGAATTCTAAAAATATCCTAGTGTTTTGATAAAAGTCTATGGTTACTTTTACATAAGAGTTATTTGCTGAGAAAAAAACTCTATTAGTTTACAAATTCCAATGTGATTGTGGAGCCTCATATATATGTAAGTAGAACTATTAGGAAATTATCTACACGAGCAGTGGATCAGCTTTGAATGTTTGATGAATTCTTTTCATAAAAAAGTACCTCTTCAAGTAACTTTTTATTCAAGATATTATTTTGTACTTGAATTAATTTCCGGAGACAAAAAAGCATGTTTGATAAATGAATCGAGAGGCTGACTTGTCTGAATATTTTCATTTTAATAATAAAATCACATTTCACACATAGACATTAATGTTAAAGTTAATTTTCATAAAGATCAAACCAATTAAATTGATGTCAAGCGTAGAATATTTTTACAGCAGTTCGTCTCAACATGTTGTAAAGTTGGTTGATATGAAGTTGCGAATCTGTGATTTTTCACAGAAATTTCGATGTTTTCATCAAGAATTCGGAGAATTTTTCAAAGTTTTTATGGAGTCCTACTCAAAATCTCCTTTTTTTGAACTTTAAACCGAAAAGTTTTATTGATTTAAAAGGTGGAGGTCGATTAAAAGATGTTTTTCAGAATTGAGATTAGATAATGAAACTGAATAGCACCGTCAAATTACCGAAAGTTAGCCCATTTTCGAGAGATTTTGAATAATCGAAATTTCATTGATTTTCAAGTAGTGAAAATGATCAAAAAATCGAATTTCAGCTCTCAAACGATAATGCTATGCATCAGATAACCAAGTTTCTGAATTTCCAAGCTTAATAGGGATTCTTGAGACTGTATCATGTATGTCAGAAATATTTGATTCTTATATAAACCCATGCTCTGAAGAACCCCGGTAATTACTTGAGTTAGAGTTTGCAGTTATTTTTGGTTTTAAATCGGGTCATGTCCCGTTATTCATGATTTTTTCAGATTGAAAATAAACTCTCAAGATTGAAGCTTTATCGGCTTTATTGCCATTATCGAGCGGATATTATAGCTGAAAAGCAATTCATGATCCAATCGCAATAAAGAATAGAATATTTCTGCTTTAAATTTCTTTTGAATAATTTATTATCAAGAAATATAGATAATGAAAACTTTTTAACTAACTTAAACTGAGTTAAACTGATGAGCAACGATTCACTAGTGTATACGATTATCAAAACTCCAAACTAAAATTACCTAGTTAAGGTCTATTCTTATATAGATTCTCTGGAAACTAGACAAATATTCACGTAAATTTCCAAATATCTCCGTAAATCCACATAAAATCATAATTGGAAATGTAGAAAAAAGGATATATTTCACATAAAGTTGGTCTAGTAATTCGATTGAGTAATAGGATAAGAAGGATAGCAAGCCCAGAAGAAATTCCTAAGGAAATGGAGAATTTGAAGTTATGTTTAATAGAAAATGGGTATCCTAATAAATTTGTGGACAAATTTATCAACTTACCAGTCAAGGGTGATGGTTTTAGTAATGATTTGAAGGGGAATGTTGACAAGTCTCATCGATCAAAATTATATCAAAATAAAATTGAAAATTGTATCTAAAACTCAGAGATTGTTCAATTTGATTCACAAAGATTTACTGAAACCTGAAGAGAAGACTGTGGATCTTCTTATATAAGACGTACAATTAGAAAGTTGTCAAATAGAGGGAACGATCATATCAAGAAAGATACAGTGATAACTAGGCATCTTAAACAGGCTTCAATTTCAAACTTTTCAATTTTATACAAAAACCCGAGTGATGACAGTACAGACGTTTGGGTGAAGGAAAACTATATATAAACCAAACTTGTGTGTTCAAAAGAATTATTCCTATAACCTTCAACTACCTTGGCCTATGTGAGCTTTTTCACTTTTCTCTCCACTGTTGCTATTTATTGGAGAGTTTTGGTGTTTTTTTTCAGCTTACAATATATTCTTATATTCTCTGACTTTTACTATTTCTTTCAAAAAATTTGTAAATTATTGTATTTTCATTCAATTATTTAACTCTTATCATTTTTAAAGTGGTACCACTGAGGAACCTTTTGAGAAATGTACATTTGGTGTTAATATATCCCTTTTTTCTACTTATCCAATAGAAAAATAGGCAACATTTCTAGATTTCAATTAAATAATAATTGCTTATTTCATTCAAAACTATACCTATTTGTGAATGTATTTATCCCTCAAAAACATTTTATCGATTCCCTAGAGATTCAATCAATCAAAGTTTTTGTTCCAAATGAAAAAAAAACAATTATAAAATTGCTAGCCAAATTCACTCCATATTTTTTTCTCCCTTTTTCCCAAATGAAATTCTATTTTTTCAATATCCCTTCAGTTTACATATTCTTTTGCTACAATTAATTTCCTTCTCTTAAGCTGGTATTTTTCAATAAAAACCGTCTACAATTCAGTCAAAAAACACAAATAATTCACGAATTTCAAATCAATAAAAAGTTTTAGTTCAAAGCTCGAAAAAATGGGTTTTTGGTGCCGAATCGAAATTTCTTTTCAAATCAGTGAAATAAAGATTTTGTATTTTTCTACTCCTATCAGCAACTAATCCAATTCAAAATAACTTTATATGTTTCTGGGATAAGATTAACATAATTGTGAAAATTTTGAAATAAAAGACGTTTTAGAATGCTTATTTACATTTACGTTAATTTATCCGCGTTATTTCCTACAAAAAAGTTACAAAAATTATTTAAACCCTAACTGGAAGATATGATTCTATAGTCCACTGAATACTCTTGAAATCTTAATGGCCCAGTTCTAAAACAAATATCTTTTTGAAGACAACAGATGCCTGATTTCCTCAAAAATATTTTGAGCTTGCTCACGAAAATGAAATCTGTCGACATCACCTTAGTAACAAAAAAGAAAGGGGAAACAGAGATGAGATTACCAACTAATAATCAGACAATAGATGTATTCCTCACAGCCCCAAGAGTATGAGCACATTCAACCCCCATTGGTCAATCTTGAATGAATAATTGCTATTGGTCAGATTTTATAATGTTCCTTAAACTTGCATAAATGTATCTAAAGTCGGTGTTTGGTTTGAACATTTATCTCAATCAGCCTACTTTGTTTGAGAAGGGATGAAAAAGTTGTTGCTTAGTTCAATAATATGCATAAAATAGTGTAAAATTATTATGCCCTCAGAATAAAAATGTGACAAGCTTAAAAACATGCAATATATGCGGTCTAGAATCTTTAAAAACAGTTTTCACATGCGCATTCGCCTTGGATTTCTAAAAAGGGTATATGAAAGTTGCAAAACATATTTTCTTGTCGCCCTACTCATCGCCAATCTAATATAAAAGAGTAAAAGGTATGGAAAGTGGTATCTTTTATACATTACCTGGTTAGACTGATTGTAGTTTATGCTTCAACTTCTATCAATTTTAATTATCATCCTACCAATTAAGGCAATCACAATCAGACTAGTCCAGTTAATCAACACTTTTGCTTGATTGACTAAAATTAATATCGTTATGATTTTAATGATTTTATGCACCAGAAAAATACATGAAAATTTTATCCCAAACGTGAGTATGAGTGGGCGTACTATTAAAATTTAATTAGCTTTAACATTGGAAATTTTATTTAATTTTTTAGTATATCTCAAGGATGTAATTCTGCCCAATATTTTTATTCTTAAGCTAAAGAAAAATTATCATGTTTCAGTTACTTTTGGGTAGTCTCGATTTTTCTCATATTCAACATTGGCTGACATAAGTTGCCTTATTTCTTCGAAAATATTATGAGGTGCTGGCTGAAATTGAACAAACCAAGTTTTCGGTGGATAAAGCTTTACTTTCGTCGGTTCTCTTCGGACCAAACACAGACTTGTTATATTTATAAAACATTATAAAATCTGGCCAATAGTATTCATTTAACCATTCGCGACCAATGAGAGCAGAGGAGTGTCTAAGCTTGCGTTCATCATTGCTCTCCGGGGTTGTGTGATTTCCAAGTGGATTGGAACTGTTAGAGATTGTTTCGATGGGGGTTTCACAACTAGAATGAGAGTCGATATCAACTAATGTTGAGATTTGTGTTACATTCAATCTAGTTTGTAGTTTCTTTTTTTTGAAATTGCAACATTATATTAAGTAAACTGATATAAATAAGATAAATATGTACAGAGAAATCATAGATGTTCAAAATATAGTTTCTAGAAAAAAAATCATAAAATCCAGAAGCAAGACGATTCTGGGCTATCGTTATCCGATTCTCTTATCGGGTATTCATCAGGTATATCATATTTTAGGTACATCTCAGGGGTGTAATTCTGCCCAATTTTTATATTTAAGTTTTAGAATATTGATTCGTGTTTCAGCTATTAAAACTTGATTTTTTTCATATTCAAAAGTTTTTTTTGTGGTCTTAAGTATCCTACTCATCTTGCGCACTTCTACGGTTTGAAGAAAAAAATTCTGAAAAATTCTTTTTACTGAAAGATGTTGTTATTTTTCAAATTTCGATTTGACGCCAAACTTTGAACTGAAATTTTTTTTTGATTTCAAAGCAAGAGAATGAACAAAAGTTGATTTTGAGGATCACAATAAGACAAAAAAGCCAAATATCGCCGACGAATTCTCTAAAGATCGAGGGATTTTGATTTGTCGAATTTTCATTGATTTTCAAGTAGTGAAAATGATCAAAAAATCGAATTTAAGGTCCCAAACGATAATGAACTTATACATCAGACAGATTCAGGATATTTAAATTCTTTCTCTTATTGTCATCCTAAAAAACATCTCTTGACCAACCTCCCACTTTCAGCCCAAATTTTGAGTTTTAAGTTCGAAAAAGTGGGATCAAATCGTAAAAGTGGACTACATGAGTAGAATTTAAAAACATATTCGAATTTTTGAGGAAAAAATCCTGGTTTTTCGTAAAAATCATGTTCTCCCAACTTATTATTAACCAACTTTATTTTTCATTGTCAGATTCATTCGGATGTGGATCAGGTTGCTGAATCTTAATTTAGTTTATCACTCAAGGTGAAAAATAAGGTTTTCATTCCTTTTACATCACCACACAGTAAATATAGATTGAATCGAAAAAATCAGATAATCTGTTTTTTTCCTGCACTGTTATAACTCTCATTTTTCACACTGGCATTTTCAACAGAGTTGTAAAAGATTTGGATAGTCTTCTGCCTTACTTGTTCGCAATCGGAATAGAAAAGTTTCCTTTTGCCTAGTAGACGCGAGAATTTACTTTACCTTCAACATATAACAAAAGTGTGAACGTGAATGCGGCTGGAACGGAAATAATATTTTTTCCTCTCTACCTTTTTATAACTTCGTAAATTAAATAGTCATTTAGGAAAGTTTTCTCGAAGGAATTCACACTATTCTTCTATTCGATCCCCTATTTGGATTGTAGAGTAAAGCTATATATTGATAAATTTTGGAATTTTTTCATCAAGGTATCAAAATTTCCCAAAGATTAGTAAAGAAAATAAAAATGTTCGTTTTTAGATTTTAGGAAACACTCCAATTATGGTGTGAAAGTATACTTTCTATATTTTGACTAATTTTACTGCAAAGAGTTTTAACGTGGAATAAAATTAAAAATAAAATCTTAATTTTGAATGGAGAAATTAATTCATCATCCTTACTTAAATTTTAGATAATTACACCCTTTAATTACTAATGACACTCAAGCCAGATAGACTATGTTAGCGTACTCTGAGTACTAACAGCTTTAACATCTACACGACCTGATTAAAAACCAATAAGAAACCCAATTCAATATGAAGAAATCAAATTTGATCAAGAATTTTTAGTTCCCAAGATCATGAGGCCCACTTATTTTCTTCATATTATTCCACTAGTCCTTAAACTCTCTTGATTATTTACTGTATTCCTATTGGTCCAGATATGAAAAACCACTGTTCCACCAGTGGAATACAACTCTTTCTCCAGCCATAATTTTAACTAAAAGATACCTGAAACACTTTGTTTACCCCTCATTAGAAAGGAAATTCATTAAGCTACAAAATTATGTATAATTCATAAAGATAGCTTTTCACTGATGCACACCATAGTTACTTGAAGATGGCTGTTTTTTGTCAGGTAGCAAGCGAACAACGTTATAACCTATTTTAACCTCTATTATTTTTGAAATGATGTGTTGGCTTACAAAAAGGAATTCAGATTCAGAACCAGCGTAATTATTTCGGTTAGGTTGCAAATTTTCTCATTTGTCTAATGATAAAAAAAAATTTGGGGCATAAAAGGTTAAAGAAAACCTTGAAATTAATCATCTGTAGAGAAATCAAACATAAAAACTAATCATCTGCTGTGCTTAGTCAACACAATTTATAAAAGTTTTGTTCTTTTTCTGTATAATAATTCCCTAATAATAATTTCTATTTCACCAATATATTATATTGTAACCATTGGTTGGTTATATTCAGATTAAAATCTGTTTTGATTACATTTGAATTGATAACTATCACAAGAAGTATAGACATTTTCTAATGATCTCCTATTCATAATTCGATTGTTTAAATATATAACTTTTTATCCATTCACGAATTTCTTTCAACTACAATATTATATATTGATACAATCATGTTTCTTGTCTATACTTTTCTTACCGGAAACGCGTGTTTATCATCAAATTTTCCTTTTAGAAATAAGATGATGAGGTAGACAATGTCTTAGTCTATCATTTTTGAACGAGATTAGTTGACATAAAGATGAGGATTTACTATTTTTACTCCGTGTAGTAGTCAGGGAAAGAAACAAATTAATTTTTTGAGTTCCCATACGTAAAGCTAATTGATGTGAAGTTAGGAATTTTTACAGAAATCTCGATTTTTTCAACAAGAATTCGAATTTTTTGAAGATTTCTTGGAATTCTACCCACTTTAACATTTTGAAGAAAAAAATTCTGAAAAAAAATTATTTTTATGAAAAATATGGTCATTTTTCAAATTTCAATTTGGCGCCAAAATCCCATTTTTTCGAACTTTGAACCGAAAATTTTTATTGATCTCTGGAAGTGGTTTTCAAAAAAACGTTCTCTATAATTTATATTTTTTCAAAAACGAGTCATTTTTAAATAACTTCTCAGTTAAATACTGTCAATAAATTATTTTCAGATCCTTTAAAATAGAATTATGATTTGAGAAAGTTACATTTCCCATATATGACCCACTTAAGCTTGAAGGGTTAAATGGGAAAAAACCTGATTAATTCAATGTGACAAAAATCAGGCCACTTTTTCAACCTTGGGCAAGAAGAAAGAACCAAGAATGATAAAAAATGTTTAGCAATTTGTAGAATCAGGAAATGAATGTGATGCTTAATAGAAACGAGTAACTTTGAACCAGGCCTGTATTATATGAATGCTTACACTTGATCGAAGGTAGCGGTGCGGATAAAATTAGTTACTACATTTTTTAAACACCGGTGATAGCTCAGTTGGTAGAGCGGAGGACTGTAGTGGTTACGCAGATATCCTTAGGTCGATGGTTCGAATCCGCCTCACCGGAGAAATTTTGTTTCCATCAATATCTATGGATTGTAAATTTTTATCTTAAATTCACTTAAAGAGATTTTTTGCATTTATCCCAAAATATTAACAATACTTTTACTTCGATTTTTCCGCTATTTATCAGATTCATTTTGTGTGCATGATAAAGTAACGAAGTGAACTATTAGAATTAATTATCCTCTTTTTTCAAAGGAAGTCACCAAATTTTGCTGGATGTGGGAACGTGATCTGAATTCTGATTTAAAGATCATTAACATATCCATTCTTACTCCTGAAATGCTAATGAGTATTGGACTATTTCTTTCCAGTTAAAAATTAGCTCATAAATTCTGACAAAATGCATGGATTAGAACCATTCCTCTCAACCAAAATGAAGAGAAACAATTGCTATCAAGATCTGATTTCTCAAGAATACCCAAATTCACATTTTTACTAAATGGATAAGAGTTCCTAGGTTTATATGACCTTTCAAGAACATTATCTGACCCCAAATTAATCCCCTTTTTTCAAATCTATACCTCTCTGTACAAAGTCTGGTTAGATAGAAATAGAAACAGTTTCTTACTTAACAATATGAGCTTGGGTTTTTGATAGATCTATTGAGATTTTAAATATATTTTTACATTTATTAAATATTGCCAGCTTTTTTAGGCTGCCAAATTCTGGAATATTGTAGCGCAATCCTTGGCGGTTAGAGTTTACTATAGAGGATGATTTGATAAGATTTATTGATTCCAGCTCTTTTCGAGAGTTGTTTGGAAAGTTTAGTTCAGTTTGATAACTCAAAGATAGTAGTCGTACAAATTTTTTTTGGACAGATTGAATTTTCTTCGACCATTTTCCATACCGCTGAACAATATTCAATAACTGGTCTGGCATAAACTTTGAACGAAAGTGTTTTCATTCCATCAGTCTTCATTCATTTGTGGATATGAATGAGTCGACAAATTAATTTTTTATAATTCCTTATAGTGGTCAGTAGGGATATTTTTAGAAAATTAGTAAATTTTTTCCTAGCACTCATTCGATAGAAAATTTAAAGGCGGTTCTAATGATGTATAACACTAGTAGGTTCTGAGAAAGTCCTAGAAGTGTTGTAAATAGGTTGAATGATTTTCCTATCTCAATGCATTGAAAGTCAATAAACCAATTATTTCCGAATTTTTGAAAGCTATAAATAATCAATCTTAGAATAAATTTTTGTTGTTGTAACCTAATTACTTGTTCAAGCCAACCAGGTAGATCAGATATTTTCTTGAATCAATCAAAAATACCATGGATTGCTGTAGAAAATGGACACACTACTTTAAAGTAATGGGATTTATTTTCGTGAAAAAAATGCATTTTTTTTAGATCTCCGTTGTATTGACATCACCCATCGATATGAAAAAACTTATTTTCAAGTATTCATGGAAAATAAGAGAAATTTCGTTTTTTGCTATTGAAAAAACAATTTAAATAGTATTTAAATCATCTTTACAACTTTACATAAAGTGAATAATGTGAATTCAAGTTGAAATTATAAATATAAAACAATAAAAACGTTTTAAATTTAAAAAATTTCACAATTTTGTTTATCTTTCTCCAGATGCATGGAAAGGTATTTTGAAGCGAAATTTGGTGAGATTATTATTTAAATACATGAAGATTAATTTTCTCATATCGATGGGCGATTTAGTCTAGAAATACCAAAAGAAATAGAGACGGTGAAGTCTTGTTTTTAATGGAAAATGGTTATCCAGCCAAATTTGTGGACAAGTTCATCAATCAACCTTTGGTTAGAGATGAGGTTGTCAATACAGAGGAAGGCGAGAAAATAAAAGTTTTCATGAAACCTAACTTCAAAGGTGATGATTTTAGTAATGATGTTAGGAGAAGACTCAATAATCTCATCGATCAACATTATGATAATATACAATTGAAAATTGTATTCAAAACTCAGAGATTGTTCAGTTTAATCCATAAGGATTTACTTGACCTTCAAGAAAAGACTCTATTGATTTACAAGTTTCAGTGTGACTGAGGTGCTTCGTATATAGGGCGTACTATTAGGAAGTTGTCAACAAGATCGCATGATCACCTCAATAAAGATACCGCGGTGACCAGACATCTAAAACAGGAAAACCATGCTGCTCCAATTTCTAATTTTTCTATCTTACAAAAAACTCAGGGGATGACAACACAGATGTGTGGGTGTAGGAGAAATTTTTCATCAACATGTATAAACCTAATTTGTGTGTTCAAAAGAATTATTCGTTTAATCTTCAACTACCATGGCCTATGTGAACTTTTTCACCTTTTCTCTTCACTATTGCTATTTATTGAAGAGTTTTTGGTGTTTTTCAGCTTACATAATATTCTTATTTCCATTCATGACTCTTATGTACTTCAACTTTTACTATTTTCTTGTAAATTGTAAATTATTATTTTTCATTCAATTATTTAACTTTTATCATTTTCAAAGAGAGACCACTGATGATCCTTTGAGAAATGCGCATTTGGTTATAAATATATTTCTTTCACATATTTCTAAAATATCAAGGTCAGTGATCGCCATTTCATTCGGCGTTGTGTTAAAGGATTTAGTTTTGTTTGGACTTAGTCCAAATTCTCTTAGTTTTTCATTGATTCTTGTAATTTCAAGGTCAATGATTACTTTGTTTAATATGGAACACTATTTTGAAATCATCAGCATATTTGAAGATTGAATTTCAGGGGAAAAAATCAACAAAACATGTCTGATCTTAATAACCATCATCCGGAGTTATATATCATATGTATCTGGTCATGACATCTCATGTGACTTTTTTTTCTCAAAAATTAACGATATTCATTCAAATATCAAATTTTACTTTTTTGAATCCAAAGAAATATTCCTAAGAAAAAAACTAATTGTGGCAAATATCTTGATTTTAATTGGCATTTTAGTAATATTCTTGCAATTTTTCCGAGAAATGTGTCCCTAACACATGATGAGTGATGCAAGTACTTGATTTCGCGCGAAATTTTTAAAATACTAATTGTTTTCTTTAAACATAAATGGTTAGTTTACATGAAAAACTCTTGATGAATTTTATTATTTGCTAAATATTAAATTTTAGAGTATCTATCGAATTTGTTTAAAATAATGATGGCGCGAAATTTTAAAATCAATCATAAAGTGGGGAAGTAACCTAAAAGTTTAGCAAAATGTATGGAAAAATACTTGAGAGTATAAGAGATCAATCATCATTAAATAATGCATCAGTTATCTCACAAGATGTTGTAATTATTAATTAATTCACACAAATGATGAAATTTTTACTGAATCCATATCTCTCTAAGTTTGTGTGTGTGTGCGTGTGTATTATATCTATCTGTACACTTGTCATGAGGGATTAAATGATATTTCTCCGGATGAGAGTCTCTTCAAGGGAAGAACTGAGAAGAGAAAAGTTTCCCACTCGAAGTATCTGTATCTGTTCCTGGATCGAGAGAAAATTCAGATGAAATAAAAAATGGTTAATCTTTTTCTATTTTCAGTTATTTTCCGAATTGGTAATTCACGTCCGAAAATCGACTTGAATTTTCAATTTAGAAACTCTATATAAGGCAAAACTTTATTTTTCTTCTCCGAGTAATATCCAATTGGAAACAGTGAAATTCTAAGGAAGCACCTAATGGGCGAGTCAAATATTTTTTTCCCCGAACAATGTTTCGGCTGCAATGCGAATCTGTTAGATCAAATCTGTTAGAAAATTTATGAAATTTAAATTCAAAATTTTTAATTCTCTTCTCTTCTCTAAGTATCCATAGTATCTACAGAGCTGATTGATAGGGATAGCTTATATAAACACCTAATTAATATGAAGATGGGAATTTATGCTTTTTACAAAGTTATGAATTTTTTCATCAAGAAATCGAATTTGATCAAGATTTTTTGGAATCTAGATCGCAGGTTCCACTTTCAGGATCTGAAGAAAAAAAATTTGAAAAAAAATCAAATTTTAAGAAATTTATGGCATATTTCAAATCTAGCGATGGGGCCGGATTCCAATTTTTTTGAGCTTTTAGTTGATAATTTTTGTTGATTTAAAAGTCAGAGAGCGATCAAACAGGATCACGATTAGTCAAAGAAACCGATTTTGACTATGAAAATTTCAATGGACTCGCCGATTTCCAGGGATCTTGAATCATCAAATAATGAAAATGTTCAAAAAATCAAAATTCCATTTTCACAAGAAGAGGGGCGGATTCTCAAAATCTGAATCAGCATATTTGATTTCTTTGACTAATCGTGATCCTAAAAATCAACTTTTGATCACTCTCTCACTTTTAAATCAACAAAAATTATTAACTCAAAGTTCAAAAAAATGGGATTCCGGCGTCATCGCTAGATTTGAAATATGCCATAAATTTCTTACAATTTGATTTTTTTCAGATCCTGAAAGTGGAGGCTACGATCTAGATTCCAAAAAGTCTTGATCAAATTCAATTTCTTGATGAAAAAATCCATAATTTTGTAAAAAGCATAAATTTCCATCTTCATATTAATTAGGTGTATATATAAGCTAGTTTTAATAAAAATCATAGATTCCCAACTTCCCTATCAATCAGCTCTGTTGTTAGTTAGTATATTGAATTTTAGAATTTAATTTTAGATTTCTGTTTTTGTTTTATTCTTCCTGCCCAAAAAAATGTTTATCGATTAAACATCATCATCTGAAATAATTCATTTCCCGACTGATTGCTTTGCAAAGAATAGAGTGATGCGATAACACGAAATTGACTGTATAATCACCAATTTCACTAATTTTCCTCTTTAAAACGACTATCCACATTTACACTGTACAATATAAATATATATCTAATCTTATCTTCAGTGAAAGATCCAATTATTGGATAATTTTCAGATACTGTTGATAAAATAGCTCAAATCTTACTGATTGAGATAAAAGAGTCTATCTATTTGAGCCTGAAACCATCAACCAATGAGGTTCAAGAATACTTCATTGACTGTTGGCTTCAAGCTTTTTCATTGGTCGAAAAATCTTACAATCCAAGTTTGAATACAGTGATTTGAAAAAAATACATGAGATGGATCACTTTTCTTATTACAATGGATCAATAATTTATTGAAATCTTTCCATTAGTGCCGATTTCTAATTACGTCTTTTATTGTCTTTCATAAGAAAAGCTATTTATGGATTTCTCTATCATACTCATTAAATAAAGAATAATTATAATTATACAGGGGATGAGAGAAAACTTTTTGAGTAATAATAAAATTAGACAAACATTATACATTAGGGGTGGATAGGGTGAGATCAGAGTGATGAAGGGAACGAAATTTTCTGCTATGCCAAATAAAAGGGAATTTGAAATTAAAAACAGGGAAGTTATTGAATTTCCTAGCAAGAAGAATTTTCATGTTTAATAATATGTGATTTAAGAAAAAAACAGCTTCTTTACTGTTTATTAAATGAGAAACTCAATCTTGAATTTCTCAGAACTAGTGGCCTAACCATTTGTCTCATAGTCACTGAGTATTGAGAGCATAAATCTTCAAGTATTTTTTTATATTATCTTATCAAATTTCGTTTCAAAATATCTTTCCATGCTTCTGGAATAAGATGAAAAAATTGTGAAAATTTTCAAATTAATTAAAAACGTTGTTTGACCGATCAAAATTGTAATATTCATGAAAAATAAGAGAAATTTAACTTTTAACTATTGGAAAAACAAATTCAATAGGATTTATGTCGTTTTTGCAAATTTTTTTCAAATTAAAATTATAAATATAAAACATTAAAAAACCTTTTTAATTTGTAAATTTTGACTATAACGTTGTTCGCTTGCTACCTTACAATGCTGTCTTCTGGCTTGTATTGGTCTATCTGTAGAAAAAGAAAGGGGGGAGAAAGGTGTAGTATTTCTTAAAAAATAAGAATAATAAACATTACAGTGATTGTTATAGTAATCAGAATTATTGGAGTAATAACTCTGATAATATAATTCATTACTTGAAAGAACATTAAGAACAAAATTAAGATTAGAATAAAAAACATTTAGATTACCCTGATAAAAATAGCTAGGACTCACACAATATTTCGAATACATGTCGTATTCTTCTTCTGGAGTGAGATTTTTCAAAAAACTTGAGATACTCAAACCCTGTGTGTCCAATCAAAACATTAAACCAATCAGATTTCTTCTCAACTTTTGTAAATTTTGTTTCTCTAATTAGAGATATTTTGAAACGACATTTGGTTTGAAAATATTGAAATACTAATTTTATCATATCATCCAAGTCTGCTGTGTATTTATAATTTTAATTTAACAAAAAATTCTTCATTGAAAAAGATGAATATTTCAAATTTGATTTTGATCAACTTCAGGTAAAAAATTTAATTTCTTACATACTTTTAGCGTCTTTATATATTTACATGATTTATTTTGAATTGCAAAACCTCATCTTGGTGAAGGTGTGAAAGAATTCTTTTGGAGAAGATATCTTGCTATATCAAAATAGGTTTTTACAATTTTTCTAAGAGATAACAAAAGAAGAGGTCAAAATTTGACTGAAAGAATTTTTTTGGCTCAATATCTGTAGAATTCTATGCCGGTGGGATCAAAAATTTGCCAATTCATTGGCAGAAATGTCTTCAGGAAACTAGAGTTGGTTGATATGATGTTGAGAATCTATGATTTTTACAGAAATCTTGATATTTTCATCAAGAATTCGAATTTGTTAAAGATTTTCTGGAATCCTACTCATGCTGCTCACCTTTACCATTTGAAGAAAAAAAAATCTAAGAAAAATTATCTTTATGAGAAATATGGTCATTTTTCAAATTTCCATCTGGCACCAAAATCACATTTTTTCGAACTTTGAGCTGAAAATTTTTTGTTGATTCGATAGTGGGAGAGGGATAAAAAATTGATTTTCAGGATCAAGATTAGACAAGAAAGCTGACTATCACCGTCAAGTTATCGACAGTAACCCCATTTTCGAGAGATTTTGAATTATCGAAATTTCATTGATTTTCAAGTAGTGAAAATAATCAAAAAAACGAAATTCCGCTCCTAAACGATAATGAGATTATTCATCAGATAAGATTTAGTTGATTTAATTTTCGTGTCTAATCTTGATCCTGAAAAAACTCTTTCGATCAGCCTCCCACTTTCGAATCAACAAAAATTTTCAGCTCAAAGTTCGAAAAAATGTGATTTTGGTGCCAAATGGAAATTTGAAAAATGACCATATTTCTCATAAAGATAAATTTTTTCTTCAAATGGTAAATGTGAGCAGCATAAGTAGGATTCCAGAAAATCTTTAACAAATTCGAATTCTTGATGAAATTATCAAGATTTCTGTAAAAATCATAGATTCCCAACTTCATATCAATTAGCTTTATATTAAATAACTCCAATAAACCAATAAGTTGTAGAAATTAAAAAAAATCAATTTGACCAAAATTAGGCCGTTTTTGAGTTTGGAAAATGAACCAAATTTTCACTTTTTCAACTTTTGAGCTCAAAATATTTAACGATTTCAAAGCAGTTAAACGCAGATATTCGAGATCAACATTAGACGAAGAATTCGAATTCGGACGCGAAAATCACAGAAGTTCGTCATTATTGGGGATATATTTTTTATATTATTACTATTGAGTAGTATGGTATGATAAATAAGGTTTTTTTAGGGATAATTTAAAGGCTGCGGTAACTGTGCTGTTACACATATAACCCAGTAATGGCATCCAGAAAAGATAATAAAAGCTCGTACGTCAATTCTATATCCTGGGTAATCTGATTCTCTAGATTCTGTCTAGATTTGATCTAACGTCGTGTACCAAAACTGAATGGTGTCGTGTTTTGTTTTTCAATTCTCTAATCATTACGATCAGACAGTGATTTTGAAATTCATTTCGTGCTCACTCGAACAAGGCAAATTAGCTTTCTCTCGCCTAATCTGAAATCGGATCTGACTAGATCTTTTTTTTCTTTACAAACGTAATACAAGTCGTGATTAATAGCTTTCAAAATACGAACGCTAAACGTTAGACTTGGACGAGAATTTCCAAAATTAAGTATTTAAATATAATCCCACCAAATTTCACTTCAAAATACCTTTCCATGCTTCTGGAATAAGATTAACAAGATTGTGGAAATTAAAAACATTTTTTGACCTATCAACATTTTGTAATATTCATGAAAAATAAGAGAAATTTAATTTTTAACTATGGGAAAAACTATTTTAATCGATGAATAGGGCAGCACCCATACTTAAAAAGGTTAACTAGAAATATTTCATTCTAGGTTCCCCGGTAATGTATCCCACAGGAACGTCTTATTTGATATTGAATAGGATGAATTTTAATAGGTTTTAAGCCATTTTTCACAACTTTATTTGTTGGAAGAAATATTGTGAATTCAAATTAAAATTATGAAAATAAAAAATTGAAAAAATTTACTTACTTTAATGATTTTTTGGGGAAAAAACAATTGCTTTAATTGCAATTTGAAAAATTAACTCTTTTTCCTAACTTTTTGAATTTTATTCCTCAATTTTATTTTCACATCAAAAAATCGGTTGGAATCGATAGAAACCTATCATTCTTTAATTCATTAAATCTCAGGTCATTATCCTCAGCCAAACAAACTTTCCGATTGGCATTGTCTTGACATGTTATCTATAGTGGTACGAAAATCTCATGAAAATAGAGCCATTGAGGAATAGAGATGCAAAAGATTTTTCAACCTATTTTAAAAACCTACTCAAATGGTAATACTTAATTCTTAAAATTATTTTCTATAATATAAGATCAAGTATCAAAATACTTGTCCGAGATAATTTTCATTGAATCCTTACTACTTTTTCACTAAGATTTCGAATATCTATTTTGCTGATAAAGCTTCAAGAGTTTTTTCAATGAAAACAGTAATGGAATCATGTTGAGAACATTTCTGTTAAATTTTTTTATTCTAACAAGCCTACAAGAGAATTTGGGGAAAATGGGCAATGCACGACTATGCATGGGATTGCAAAAAATTTTTTAGTTATTTTAAATCTTACACAAAATTATATGTGGAAATTTCACGGAAAACTTTGATTCAAGAAAAGATTTAAATTCGTTACATATCTAAAGGTTTGTATGACCAACGGTTGAAAATACTAATACTAAGTTTTATTAAAAAATTTTGAAAAAAATTATTATAAAAACACGGCCACTTTTTGAACTTTGAGGTAAAATTGTTGACTATTCTGTCGTTTTCAAATCAATATATCATCAATAACTAAAAGGTCTTTTTGTAAATCAGCACAATGTAGAAATTACAGTGTTTTTAGACATTAAACCTACTAGCAAAGTGTGGTCACTGGTTATTACTATATCCATGTGAATCTAACTTGATGGAGATTGTATGAGACGAACGGGGTTTCTGGCCCAGTGGTTAGAAAGCGTTGCCTCACAACGTTGAAGACCTGGGCTCGATTCCTGGCTATGGTGTACTGACGAGTCATAACAAGGACGAAACGCGTCTACATCTGCCACCGTGAGTTGAATATTATTTGACTCTCTTATGGAACTTACACTTGCTTATCCGAATTCCAACACCTGACAGGTGTTAGAATTCATATGGATATAGTAATTACTAGACAAAATTTAATAAAATTACTTAAATCGCCCATCGATATGAAAAAATTAATCTTCAAGTATTTAAATATAATCTCACCAAATTTCGCTTCAAAATAACTTTCCATGCTTCTGGAATAAGATAAACAAAATTGTGAAAATTTTGAAATTTAGAATGTTTTTTATTGTTTTATTTTTTTAATTTGAACTTGAATTAACATTATTTCTTTACATAAAGTTGTAAAGATGACTTAAATCCTTTTAAAATTGTTTTTTAAATAGCAAAAAACGAAATTTCTCTTATTTTTCATGAATACTACAATTTTGATAGGTCAAAAAACGTTAATTAACTACCAATGAGCACCACACTTTACTAGTAGGTTTTATGTCTAAAAACACTGTAATCTTCAAGTTAAACATCTACGAAGGCCCATGAGCCAAATACACACCGATTACGGTAAATCTTCTCTATCTTCTCTAAATCGGGTGAGTTCCTTTCCCAAGTCCACAAAAGAGTTTCAATTTTTCAAAAGCTTTTAACTCTGATTGATGGACGGAAATCCTTCCTATTCGACTTTTTTGTTGTTGACACGAAAAATGAGGAAATTTAATATTACTTTTGATTTCTATTAAAAATGGCGTTCAAATCATAAAATTAATAAAGTTGTTAATAGCATAGATGAATTAAGAAGTTTTGCTATAATTTTGAGTTCATTTGAAAGAGATCCTTTCAAAGGTTAATTGTACCGAATTTGGTCTGTTAACTTATATAACAAACACTTATACTTAAACACGATAATATGATGGTTATAATTGATTTAAGAAAATAGGTG
This sequence comes from Gyrodactylus bullatarudis, assembly GCA_012064415.1. Taxonomy (NCBI): domain Eukaryota; kingdom Metazoa; phylum Platyhelminthes; class Monogenea; order Gyrodactylidea; family Gyrodactylidae; genus Gyrodactylus; species Gyrodactylus bullatarudis. The sequence continues at coordinate 439,198 of SSNU01000039.1, forward strand.
ATTTTTCATCTTTCGAATATAAGATATTGGGAAAATTTCCCTTCTACTCTCTTGTTAAGAACTTAATCATGTTATTCTTGATCGTTTTCTTTTGTATAGAAAGGCAAAGCCTTGCAAGTAGGGTTTTCAGTTTTTACCGAAATAACTCGAAAACTCTGTTGTAGAATATTTTTTGAGATTAGTAATCACTGATTAAAATATAACCATGTCCAATTTGTAAGACATTGTATGATAAATTATTATAATTATTATCCCCAATTATTCATATGCATTCTTTTATTGAGGATAGGGTAAATCTGTTCTCAAGACAAAATCACCTGTAGACAATAGGGAATAAACTAATGTACTGTAAGTAATTTGTTAAATGCCTCTATCTTGTATCGTTTACTTCATTCTGTATTTCTCAATACAGAGCTATCGTAGATCTTATGATTTATAAACATACCGTGAAAAAAACTTGGTCTATTAACGTTGGATTTATGTATATTTAATAATGCTCAAAGTATTAATAACATAATAATAGATAGGCATAATAGAGAATTTTTTGTCTATTCTATTTTCTGAAAATAACTACTACATACATATATGTAGTAAGTAGTAAGTTCTCCCATCTATTGTGTACAATATACATTGTATATCCAATGGTATATTTACTTGTATATCCTTCTAGTGTCGTTTATATTGAGTATGTAAATCCATGATCCTATCATGGTAGAAGGAAAAATACAAAATATACATATAACTGAAATAATAATATTTTTTAGTAGAGTTATTATTATTTCTATCAAATCTGTGGGTAAGGTCTCTCTCGACTGGACGATAATGACATCAGTAGAGATGACCATTTGGAAATAACCCAAAAGTCACACTTGGATAGAAAACAGTGAGTATTATGATTTATATAGACCATAATTTAAAGGGTTAAATTAGGGAACAGTTGCCCACTCTTATTTCTCTCCAAGTTTACACTGAATCGTGTTGGTCTTTTTATTATCGATGACATGAAAACTCAGCGCAAGGGATCGATGTTAAAAAGGCCTTAGTCTCGTTGTCATTCAGAAAAATTACTGCAATATATACGATTTTTTGAATCTTTTAAGGTTAAGTAGAAAGAGTTCAGGCGATTGCATATTTGAGTGATAGATAATGAAAGAGACTCACCAGCTAATTTAAATTTTTCGATTTCTCACGTCGATGACGAATTTCTTTGATTTTTGTTGACAAAATTTGAATTCCTTGTCTAATATTGATCCGAAATTTCAGTATCGAATTGCTTTAAATCTTTGAAATTAAAAATCTTTGAGCTAAAAATTGGAGCGCATTTTCGATATTCGTAAAATACCCTTATTTTGGCCAGATTGAATTAAAAAAAATTTTTCTTCTTCGTGGAATTCAAAAAGTAAATTTTTTCTAGGCTATCTGGAGAGAATTAATGAACAGTTATTATTTCAACTTTATGAGTTTATGCTTTCATTTGACATTATAATGATATATATACACCTGTCAAAATTATAATTTAAAAAACAGAGATTATTCACAGTTTGATCCATCAGGATTCATTTAAACCGGAAAAAAATACTCTATTGATTTATAAATTTCAATGCCCTTGTGGAACCTTATATATGGGATGGACTTTCTACAAGATCTAGTGATCATTTGAAGAAAGACACGGCTATTACAAGATATAGATCATACTGCTTTAATTTCGAATATTTCGATCAAATCCTGGAGATGACAGCATAGATGTGTGGGCTAGAGAGTTAATTCTTTATTAACTTATACGAACCAAATCTATGTGCTCAGAGAAACTACTTATAAAATCTTCAACTACCCTGGCCAATGTGAGCTTTTTCACGTTCCTCTCCATTTCTGCTATGACCTTTTCGAATCAGTTTCTCACGTCATATTGATATATTCTGAATTCAACCTGAAAAATCCGGTAAATTTGGGGAAAAGAAACAAACTATAGTCAAGAGGATTAAATTTTTCATAATAAATTCGGATAAAATTTAAAAAGAGTTTTTTTTCAAAAGATTAGTTTTTGTTTAAAACGTTTTTTTAAAAACCTACTTCCCAGGTAAAGAGTAAGATAAAATTTACCTGTAGAATTTAAATATGTAATCGCTTGAACTCTGTCTGATAAATCAGCGTATTTAAAAACCATTGGATAGACAAAAGATTGAATGCGAAATCACGAAAATTACATATCTAGCGAATAGGGTCTTTGTTTCTGAGTATTTTTCGACATTTTTCCATAATTTTAATGCTGAAAGAATTATCTAAAGAATAATTTCATTTTATTAAAGATTTTAAGGCGGCAATTTTTACAGATACAAATCATATATATCTCTTGCAAATGGTCTTTTTGCATTTTCGGCAAAATATTTGCATCTCTCTCTCGATTGAATTTGGGCATTTTTCTAACGAATTCTCTCCAAGTATATTTCTTTTGTCGGCGACTCAGGCCATTTTAGGCTGAATAAAACATATGCATTATATGCAGCGATGTCGAGCATATTCCAAAAAATCATGAGTGGCCATCTATTCTTAGATCTTCTACAGGAGTACATTGTTACAAGCCGGTCTGATGTGTCTACGCCTCTTTTGGTTTCGCTATTATATTTGATAAAAAAATATAATTAATAAATTGATAAAAAATTTTTTGTTTGAATCAACTTGAGTTTTCAAGATTCCCTTTTCTGCTAGCCTAACAGTAATCGTCATCTTCTTTTATTTCCCAAGAAGACAAATCCTTCCCCCTCATCTTAACCATCTATAAATATAAAATAAATTTTCTTACACATGGATAATTCCTTTAAAAAAAATTTATGAACGATTGAAAGTGAATCAAATTATACCTATTCCTTTCATTCTGGCGTATTGATCGGTTCGTGTATTCCATTAGGAATCTCTCCTTCAGTAGATTTCAATGGAGGACACTTTCTCTTCTTGATAAATGCTATTGAATTTTATCAAGAATGGAATTGATGTTTCATTGACTTGAGAGCATAAATTTTCACAACTTTTCATTCGATTTTCTTCCGGTAAAGTGGTCGATAAATTATTTTCAGTTTCTTCAAGACAGGGACTTGAAGGGTTGAAATACTATTTCTAAACGAAGTAAAAATAATTTCGAGATAAATCATGCTTTTGGAATTTGCTAAAGTAAAAGATGCTTCCTTAAAATGAAATGTTTGAAAATGGCTTTAAAAAGTTGGCATTTAAAAAATAGTAAGAAATGTAATTAAAGCTAGTTGACATGAAGATGAGAATTTGCTTTTTTTTACAAAGACTCATTACAAGATTTAAATCAGTTAAATACAGATATTTGGGACTAACATTAAATAAAGAATTTGAATTAGGCTGTGGAGATAGAAAGGATTTCACTGTTTTCAAGAAAAAGTTAAACTTTTAAATTTTGGATCATTCCCCTTCGGGATAATCAATAAATTTTAATTTTTCGATTTTCCACAAAAATGAAGCCTTTCTGTGAATTTCTGCAGTCGAATACGAATTCTTTGTCTAATGTTGGTCTCGAATATCAGCATTTAACTGCTTTAAATCTTTGAAATCGATACAAAATTTTACCTAAAAAATTGAAAAGGTGGAAATTCGGGGCATTTTCAAAATTCGAAAAACCACCTAATTTTGGTCAGATTGAATTTTTTTAGAGAATTTTAAAAAATTACTCATTCCGAGAAAAAGTTTAATCTCTATATTTTGGATCATTTTCCCTCGTGATAATCGAACAATTCAAATGGTTCGATTTCCCACCGTAATGACGAATTTCTGAAAATTCCTGCAGGCGAATTCAAAATCTTCGTCTATTGTTGATCCTGAATATCAATATTTAACTGCTTCAAATCTTTGAAATCGATAAAAATTTTGGATTTGAAAGTTGAAAAAGTGGAAATTTGAAACATTTCCGAAATTCAAAAAACGGCTCAATTTTGGTCAGATTACATTGTTTTCAAAACTAATCAGCTCATTTCATAGTGGAATCCAAAAAATAAATTTTTTCCTGACTTTCTGGATAAAAATATTGAGTTTTTTGTAAAAATAGGAAATTCTCATCTTCATGTCAATTAGGTTTATGATCAGATCAATAAAAGATTTTTTTGATGGTTTTAGATTATCCAAATCAGAGAAATTAAATTCAGAACTATAGATTTTTTCAAATTAATTATTTTTTGATGGTTTTAGATTATCCAAATCAGAGAAATTAAATTCAGAACTATAGATTTTTTCAAATTAATTATTTTTTAATAATTCGGAAGGTAGTCTTCGTGTGCTTTTGGCAAAATTCCATCAAAGATGAATTGCTTGACTCGGCAATAATGGATGTGAGATTACCGAATCTGCAAGTGGGGAAATAGTACTCGACCCAAAATTTAACATCTATTTTTGATAGATTTTCATGAATATTTGAATGTCTAGACATTTTTAAAGTATGCTCAGATAGACTCAGATTCTGAACCGAAAATTGGAAATCAATTATCATTGCCGTCAATACCAGTATCGACCAGAAGGATACAATTTTTCATATAATAAAAATGACAGCCATCTAGAGCAATTATTGGCAAACCTTCTAAGAAAAAAAAACTTTGGCAGATATGCTTAGATTCTTAAATCATAATTTTGAACCAAGTAGTTCTTCAGGGAGCTGTTCGGCATAGATTGTCTATAACGTTGTTCGCTTGCTTTAATTTTTTTTAAATTTAATTTTGATAATTTCAAACTGCCAAGCCGCACAAGTTCCATAAAATTTTTGAAAGTATTTATTTCTTGATTTTTTTTGATTTTTTGACATTTAACACCCAAAAATGATCTCACTACTTTCAAGTAAACTTGTTTATCATAAAAAAATTTGGGTTCCTTTTTCGATTTTTTATATTCTTAGTTCATTAATGATTTTAATATCATCTCGACGAAGTTATTAAAGCTTAAAGTAGAAAAAAATGTGAATTAATGATAATCAGGCAATTCTCTCGTCTATTTGAGTTAATACAAAATGTTTAAACATGATATGTCTCAATCTAAAGTAGGTTTTTAGACCCATGTTTTATACATCATTAGAACCAAAGAGCTGAACCAGATTATGACAAGAGTTGAAAAACGGAAATTTGAAAAATCTATCTCTAATGCTTAGACAATGATATGGACATATGAATGCCGAATCTTGTTCATACTTCGATTTCAATATATCAGTGAAAGATCCAGGATTTTTCAATGTGTTCCAACTCAAAAAGCTCTCCAAAACTATCTTCGACTAAATTCAAAATTGAACTGGTTATAGTTATTTTTCCTCAAACTAATATTTTTTTTGGTATTGATACTATAATAGAAATTTTTTTTAAATATGATACTAGTTTGGAAAATAATACCGGTCTATTGTAATATTGGTTGCAAAATTTTTTAAGTTTTAATGAACAAATAAATCATTTTCTTAACCAAAACAATTTTTATTGACTAAACTTTTGAGCTTTCTATTTGACATTTAGAAATTAGACTATTGCATTTCTCTTCTTTATTCTCATCTTTAAAAACCAGAGGATTAACGAATTTCTTACAGACTTTACTAGTATCTTTATTTATTTATTTCATTGCCCAAAAAACTAGATACAAATATTGAAAATTATAAACACATTCAGGTACAGTAGGCTAGGGTGAAATTTTTAGTCTCATATTAGGACCAACTTTTTTTGAAAGAACAATAAATTCTAAGCATTATTTTGTATTGAAGCATGCGTCGAAGATGCTTGTCCATTCGGTTTTAAAAATCCAGAATTTTTCAAATCGCCGCTCAATTTTCAATGAAATTTTTACTACGTAATCAGTAAAATCCCGAATATCTTGGCCATTTAATGGATTTCTTAATTTTTATCTTCAAAAATAGTAATCTTGTTATCAAAAGGGGTTTCATGGGGTTTAATTTCGTTGTTTTATCATGTCCGTGGGATATTGTAGGAAAAATGGGCAATGACATAATGGAGAATGATTTTCACGCTTTAAATTTATGCAAAACATGATCTGAGTACTAAAATTTATCAGAGAAGTAAGTCCTCTCGTGAGTTGTTCGGAGAAAAAAAATTTCACCATAGCCTAATGTACAGAGACATTACATATCATTTCAATTTTTTTTATATTTTCAATAAATAATTCTAACAAAAAAATAATAATTAGGATTTATTTCATTTTTATAGAAATTTAATTTGATGCGATTTCTTTAAATCTGTAAATTTATCTTTAACATAGAATCTTTAAATGAGCATTTTTACAGAAAAAGTTTTTCTACAGAAATAGATATTTCCACACACTAAAAATTTTTTATTCCTCGTAGTAAAATTTTTGGTTCATGTTCAAGACCTGTTCCGATCAATATCAGAACAAACTCGTGTGCAAATGAAGATTAGAATTTATTACAATTTTACAAAAATTTCAAAAATGTGTCCTTGCATTTTTCGACCTATTCAGCTTACAGTAAAAATATTTCTATTGAAACATTTTATTTTTATTACCCCCTAATTAAGTATTATTTATCTCGACCTATCTATCTATGTTTAAAAATAAACTAGTATAAGTTTTGAGCCAGTACGAAATCATTATATCCTTTGAATAGATAGTTTCTCAAGGGTTATACTGATTTCGTACTGATTAATCGCAGTATAACATTTGAATCAGTATGATCATAAACAAACTAGTATAAGTTTTGAGCCAGTACGAAATTAGTTCATCCTTTGAATTCTTTCTCAAAAGATTTAATGAATTTACTCTCATGGTACAATCTGTCTTATTCTATTCTCTCTAATACATTTTAAATTATAATTATGTTTTTAATTAATAGTAAAATGAAAACCTTTTGTATCAAAATTTTAAAATCTTTACTATTTGTTCGAACATGGCATGGAATGGTGACATTTCGAGTTACATAGCATACCTCTTTTCTTAAACTGACATTGGTTGGTCTGACATGAAAAGAGGATGGATCAATCCTAAGAAATATTTTCAAGAAGAAGACTGATAATGAGAAATATCTTCATTATGCCAGTTTCAGTCCTATCTCGCATAAAGTTGGCTTAGTGATTGGTCTAGGAAAAAGGATAAGAAGAATAGCAAGTCCGGAGGAATGGCAGAATGAAATAGAGAATTCGAAGTTATGTTTAATGGAAAATGGTTATCCAAAGAAATTTGTAGACAAATTCATCAATATTTCAGAGAATAGGGATGAAGATGTCAATACAGATGAAATGGAAAAAAGAAAAATTTTCATGAGACTCAACTTCAAAGGCGACGGTTTAGTAATGACATTAGAAGAAGACTTAACAATCTCATCAATCAACATTACAATAATATACAATTGAAAATTGTATTTAAAACTCAGAGACTGTTTAGTTTGATTCATAAAGATTTACTCAAACCGGAGGAGAAGACTCTACTAATCTATAAATTCCAATGTGACTGTGGTGCTTCTTACATAGGTAGAACAATTAGGAAGCTGTCTACAAGATCTAGTGATCATCTGAACAAGGACACTGCAATAACTAGGCATATCAAACAGGAGAAACATGCTGCTTCAGTTTCGAACTTTTCTATTTTATACAAAAATCCATGTGATGACAGCATAGATGTATGGGTTAAAGAGAAATTCTTTATTAATCTATACAAACCCAATCTATGTGTTCAAAAAAACTATTCTTATAACCTTCAACTCCCATGGCCTATGTGAGCTTTTTCACTTTTCTCTCCACTGTTGCTATTTATTGGAGAGTTTTGGTGTTTTTTCAGCTTACATTTATTCTAATTTTCTTCAACTTTTACTATTTCTTTCATTATTTGTAAATTATTATCTTGAATGAATCTTTTAACTTTTATCATTTTTAAAGCAATGCCACTGATGATGCTTTAAGAAATACGTATATGGTTTTAAATATATCTCTTTCTTACATATTTCCAAATTATGGATTTAAGTGGATACTCGGACGTTTTTGGAAAACAACGTGAATTACTCATTCATAATGACACGATTTTGTTCAGTTGCATTTCTGATACCCTTGACCAGAACTAAGGGAAGAATCTATTGCTGCGCCTCGAACAGAAATATCTTTTCTCGGTACTTCTTCTGAATTAATGAAATTTTCATTCAATATTTCAAATTGTCCTGAAGTGTCTATTTTACTGTTTTATCTATTGAACTGTTATATTCTTATATTTGTCTCTAAGTTCAGAATTCATTCTATCTCGACCTGGTTGTAATAATTTTGAATGAGCAGTCTTGATAATATTAAAAACTTCATTCTGCTGTACGAATTTGAGTACTTTTTCGCTTTATCACTTTATCAACAATCAGCACATCATATCGCTTTAAGAGGTAATCACTTGATAATTTTTTTGTTTCAGTGTTTTGTAAAAACTTAATACGACTTATAAGTATGAATATTTAATTTCGGAGATAAGAGAATTTCCAGTTGTTCGCTCCATGTAATCATGAGAATATTTTTTAGCTCTAACGTCGTCATCCTGAGACATCTTTGATAATTTAATGAAACAAATGAAATCAAAACTATAAAGAAAGTGTTGGCAAGTTTTAATTGGTCATTTTTGAAGGGTTTTTAGGCCATAAAGTATTTCATGTATTTTTATAGGAAAAATACTCTAAAGGCCTGATTACAAAAATCCTGGTGAAATAAGATTGAAATCAAACATAAAATCAGTATTGTACTGATTTCGTACTGGCTCAAAACTTATACTAGTTTATTTATAATCATACTGATTCAAAGCTTATACTGTAACATATAGATAGGTAATTTGTAATTCTTTGTAATTATGATTCCTAACCAAAGCAATCCGAGGGAAGCTAATTTTTTTAAAAATTGAAACATACGAAAAGTCGCTAGATTGATAACTCTGCTAATGTCAATTTATTTCCAAATCTAACTATTGTGTTTTTAGAAGATTATGGAAGCATTCAAGATAAATCGGTTTTCATTCAAACGCCATGAAAACGTCAAAGTCCTACCCTCGAATAAACCTGATCAATTCGAGTCGAAATTCTCCAGCCTTCTCAACACTAATCATAGACTCAAGCAAGAGCAGACACCACTTAGGCAAAACAATCATTTTTTCCTCGAAAATTCCCTTCTGACTGCAAATTCGTTTTGTAAGGGGAAAATTCCTATTTCCGATGTTGGAACATATGGCCTAAACAATTTGTATACAATCTATTCGGCAGTTACTAGGGAAAATTTGAAAGTGAGTCAAGAGAAAATATCTCAATTATGATTTAAGATTCTGATACTCAGTTGTAATAGATTTTTTAGAGTAATATTTGTAGATTCAAGAAGGAGAATTTACAATATATATGACTAAAAAGACAATTTGTCTGTAAAATTTTCTCCGGTGAGGCGGACTCGAACTACCCACCTCTACAGTCCTCTGCTTTAACAACTGAGCTATCACCGGTGATGCATTGCAATCTAAAAATAAATCTTAAATTCTTGAATAGTCTTTCTTAAAATTCATTCTTCTTCAAAGATTGTAAGATAATAATCAATACAGGAAATTATAATCACTTCTTATTTCTTCTCTATGACATTGAAAATGTCTTTTCTAAAACTAAAATGTAGTGAAAAATTCATTGATCTATTGCCACGTCATTGATGAATGAATGAATGCTCGTAAAAAAATTAATAAGTGTTCAACCAATCAGAGTTTCTCACATCTCATAAATTCTGTCCATCACTGTATTGATTGATATAAATAGATTGAAATTATTTCCCCTTTTCCCCCGTATTACACATACTCACTACTCAACATGACAAGTTAAACTACTTAAATACATATTTACTCCATAATATGGATCCATTCAATTGCTAAGCAAATAATTGGTTTGTGAGTGTATTAATTTATTGTCAGTCTAATCTTGTTAGTTCATGATATTTAAGGGAGGTGTAATCGATGTGTTGGTTTTAAACATTCTATTTATTTATATACTGGAAATTTCACTCTACAACTGAAACGGTTCAACTTATCGACTTTAATTGTGTCATTCTTATTGGTCCATTTTTGATTGGCCAATCAGATTACAATTATCATTCAACCAATCACGAATTCTTTACTTTTTATAAGGATTGCAGTCTTGTTGTGATACACTTGTATCAAATAGATAAATTTGTCAAATCAAAACGACGCGAAGCCTCTCTCAGCCTATTACGTAATGAACCCATTCAGCTGGAGAGGATCAAACATTCTCGATTCCTGCAGATCTTCAAGTCCTATGAAGAATCCCAGTAAGTCGAATCGCTGCTCAACTCAGTTCTGTTATTTATTTCATTCCTTTTATTGCAGAGATTTTATTTCATTCCCAATTGAGACAACTCTCGGAAGTCTACGCACGTTGATATTTCCTGTGAGTTGGAAATCATTTACACCCCAGAAAAAATAAATAAAAATAGTTCTACGTCTCTTGAACAAAAAAGTTTGAGCTATCGATTGAACTTATCAATCTTTAAAGCGTTAGTTTCCAGAAAAGCGTTTTAAACAACAAATTGCCTATGGAATGGGTTGTGAACGAAATACAGCCATTCTCGAGGAATTTGGGAATTCATGATTTTTACCAAAATATCATTTTTTCATCAGGGTATCGAAATTTTTGATAGATTTTTTTTGGCACAATTTTTAAATTTTTTTGATCTTTGAGTTGAAAGATTTTTGTTGATTTCAAGGTCTGGGAGAAATCAAACGTTCCAGGATCATCATTAGACAAAGAAAATAATTACTCTTATTCATTTTTCGATAAAACCCGTAATTTACGTGCGAAAGTCTACTTCCTATTTTACTACTTAGAAATTGATAAACTAGGTTGATCCAAGATCATTTCAAAAAAATGAATGAGAGTAAATATTTTCCTTGTTTAATGATGATCCTGAAAAATAACGTTTGATTTCTCCCAGACCTTGAAATCAACAAAAATTTTCAACTCAAAGTTTAAAATAATCTCGAATTTTAAAATGTCGAGAATAGCTGTATTTCCCGACGCTTAGATGAGTTGCTAAAGTGAGGGTTAATAAGAAATTTACAAAAAAAAGTTCTCAAGAAAAGTTCTACGTCTCTTTATTCAATTTTTAATTGAAGAAATATTTAAGTCAGTGATTTAAATGATTGGAAGCTTGAGCTATTCTCATTGGCTGATTCTGAATTAACAATTAATTAATGACGAGATAATAGTACTTTGATAATATATATTTCTTTTCAGAATAAAACCGTGACGGAATTCGAGATTATTTCAGGAATTTATCAGGTACATTAATTGGATGATACACTGTGAATTGGATAGATAACACCTCGTAATTTTAATGACAAGTTATGTATTGAGAACTAACGAAGGGTTGGAGAGGATTTGTCAAAAGAGATTTTGTTTTCTCCAAATTATTTTATGATATTTCACTGTGTAGATTTCGGATTAGGGCATTTTTTCTTAGGTTGCTAAACGAAATTTGCTCCATTCAATTCTCTTGATTAGCAAATCTGCAAAGTTCTTCTCTTATGAATAAAAACGAAAGAATTTATCTAAATAAGTTGAATGATACTTTAATTTCATTGGTTAAAAGGCAGTACTCGCGGATCATTGGTCTGTGAAATTAGACCTGTCTCGAGGCGTTATCTATCCAATTGTACATAATAAATAATCATGTATTAAAAACAACTTTTTTCTCGTAGTTAACCGATGGTCTTCGATATTTGCATAGTTCCCTCCAGCTGATGCATTGTAACATTAGTCCAAATTCAATTCTACTCAATAGCAAAAGACAATGGAAAATTGCTGGCCTAAACTTTCTCGAACCAATCATTGACACTACTAAAGTGAGGGATAACTCAGAATCTTCATTTTTGTATTCATAAAGAATCAAATGAGGTTGTCACTAGTGTTCTGAACTCATTGAACCCATTCATGGAGAAAAAAATCAGACCAATAAAATTTATGAAATTCCTGATTGGTTTAAGAAGAGATTTTCCTCTCAGTAACATGAAATAGTGTCTTTGGTTTTTAACCCTTTATGTCCCATTGTTCCACCAGTGGAACACAATAATTTATGAGTGATATTTTTTATCCCTCATTAGAAGGAAATTTGTTAAGCTACAAAAGTATGTATAATTCATAACGATAGCTTTTCACAAATGCACACCATAGTTACTTGAAGAGGGTGTATTTTTGAAAATTTAGTCAAATTTCTAAAAAATATTTAGAACATTTTGTTGATAACCTATTTCCAAAGGCCTTAGGATAAAATAGAATAACTCTCTATCGTAAAACAATAGCTGTAGATTTCACATATGCAATCGTCTGCTTGATGTCTCGTATATTTTAAAAGATAACTAGTTTTAAAGCCAAAAAATGCCCATTGACAACCTCTTGCAAACTTTTTAATTTCTTTGATGAAAATTTGGGACATGAAGGGTTATTTTTTTTGAAAAGGAGTACCATAATAGGGGTACAATTGATTTTGATGAAATTATCTATTCTCCAAGTCTGTGCCGAACTTTACTGGGTTTGATGAAAACAAGACCAACTCTATACAACCAGATCTGGATTACATTGCACCAGAAGCCCAATTACAAAAGTCAATGTCTCAATTGGCCGATATGTACTCCCTCGGCATGGTAATTTGCGGAATTTACAACGATGGCAAGTCGCTAATTGATGCCAAGAATGATATTCACACATATGTTCGTAATCTAACCGAGGTTCCGAGTAGATTTAACAAGATTGCCGAATTACTGCCGAAGAATCTTCGTGATGCCATACGAAAGATGATCTCAGAGGATATCCGTCTTAGGCCAACGTCTCAGTTATTTTCATTGGTAAGATTAATTTTTTTCTAAGTTAGCATTCCACACTGATTAATTTGTCTGTTTACTTTTAAACAAACAAGGCTTAATCAAATTTTTATTTTTTTGATCATTTTCCCTACTCGAGTCTAGAATCGATGAAATTTGGTTGATTCATAAAAATGAGGAGTTTGGCGCTACTTCAAGATTTTAAATGTGCAATTATTTCTTTAAGAAAATTTGATTTTTTTCTTTATATCGTGAGAGTGCGTCTCATGATCTAAAGATTCCAAAAAATCTTTATCAAATTCGATTTTCTGATGAAATAATGCAAGGGGACAAAATTAAGATGAAAATTACTCTAAATGTAGTAAATTCAATTATCTCAATTAGTATTCTGATTGGTAACCTATTGGATAGATGAGTTTAGTGTGGTTTTGTGTGAAGATTGGTCTAAATTCATTAAACACATGGAAGTGCTTACAAATGAATCCGCAATTCCAGAGAGAGTTTACCTCGAAGAAGAATGATTGTTGATATCAATGATTAATATCAAAAAATGCCACAAGTTGTACAAAGCGTAATTGATCACATCGAACGTTGAACAATGGAGAAAACATTGACTACCTAAGAGGACAAGACGGTATTCCTGTTGTTGAATATTGTATGAGGAAACTCTAGGCGATTGCAGAGGAAGCCAAATAAACTCTAGGTAAAATAATACAATTCACAAACCATATGAAATATTATTATCCTAAATTATTGCGAAAAGAAGATAAAATTTTTTTTTTCATATCGTTTTTCACAACTTCCCTATTGAAATTCATATCTTCCTTCAATAATGAGTCATTATTATTAATGACATTTTAAAATACTATTACTTAATGAATTTCACGAATTCCTTATTGAATTTCATATCTTCCTTGACGAACTGCAAAAGGTATAGAATTATTTCGTTCTAGGTGCTTGGGTTCGTCTTATTCCAAATCAAAAAAATGGTCAGAGATTCATGTTTAAAATTAAATCACACCTTAAAGTGTTCAACTATTTTTTCTTTAACTTAGCTCCAAATCTTCAATGACCCGATATTCCTGTCCTTTGAGAAGCTCATGACCCTTGATAATGAAACCATGAGTGGAAGAAAGGAATTCTTCAACCAGTTTGCTACACAAATCAAGGAATATAATTCTGTGAGTTCATTCGTGTCATCGATTTAATTCTAATGTTTCTAAGATGAGAATTTACTTTTTTTACAAAAAACTCCACATTTTTCTTGGGTAAGTCAGGAAAAAATTTCATTTTTCAAATTCCATCATAAAATGAGCCAATAAGTTGTGGAAATTTAGATAAAATCCTAAAAAATTTTCAATTTAACCAAAAATAAGCCGATTTTTTGAATTTCGAAATTTTCAACTTTTGAGCTCAAAATTTTGGTCGATTTCAAAGATTTGAAGCAATCAAATGCAGATATGCAAAATCAGCAAAGAATTCATATTCGGCTGTCGAAATTCGTCATTATTGTGGGAAATCGAAAATTTTGAATTTACTGATGATCACGAATTAAAAAATATTTTTCAGAAAAGGTAGATTCCTTTCTACCTCCACGGCCCGAATTCTATGTCTAATCCTGATCTCGAATATCAGCACAAAATTACTTGAAAGTTGAAGAGTGGAAATTCGGTGCATTTTCGAAATTCAAAAAACAGCCTTAGTCAATTGGTCAGATTGGATTTTTTTTATTTCCACAACTTGTTGGCGTAATTTATCATAGAAATCGAAAAATGAATTTTTTTCCTGACTTTTCGAAGAAAAATATTGAGTTTCTTGTAAGAAAAGCAAATTCTTATCTTCATGACAACTAGGTTTAGGTAGTTAGTTTGAAAATGCGCCATCATCAACTATGGACCTCAAAAATAGCGAACAAAGTAAAAACTAACTTTTTCTTTAGAGCCTTGTCTTCGGCCGGATCTTGCCGGAATTAAAGTTTTGGTGTTTCTACAGTTCAGAGTTAACTCCGTTCGTAATGCCTTCAATAGTGACTTTGATTCGTCTCTCCGATGATCAAGATTACACAAAATATCTCGAAGAAACATTCCATAAGCTCCTTGACCTCTATGAGGACCCCAGAGTTGGTTCAGTCCTGTTAGATTTACTAGAATTCTACATTGACCGTTTATCAGTGGATCAGATCAAGTCTCACATTATCGAGACACTCATCATCAACTTGAAATCAGACATTGCAAGATCGACAGATGTTGTTGAGAAGGCGGCCAAGATTATACCGGTTCATATACCCCAAGATATTCACTTTTACATTTACCAAAGACTCAAGGAGATTATTCTGTTGCCAACAGTTCAGAATAAATCGAAATACTTGGCTCTGAGATGTCTTGACATTTTGATCGACTACATTGATAGTGATCTCATCATTAATGATATTCTACCCTTTCTATCATCGATTAGTGATCCGGATTCAGAGATGCTTCTTGATATTCTCAGTAAGTTCCCTTCTTCTCCGGGAATATTTCTTATAATCAATGTATTACACTTTTTTAAATTGATTTATTCCACCTATGATTTCAGTGCTCAATACATTTTGCTTGTATGAAATAATACACCGGAATCGAAGAAAATAAACATTAAATTATTAAATACCTTGAAAATTGTGAGAAAAATCTATCTGGTTTGGGAGTTCTGTTCTACAGTTATAGAATATATATCATGTGTTGACTTAACATGCCTTTTTCAGATGAATTTCGTATAATTCAGTTTTCACTATCATTAATTTCAAATTTCAAATCATTGATAGATTCATTAATCAAATAAAAATATTTTTCGTAACATATATTTTCGAAAAATATTTGTTTTGTTTTCTGGTTCAATTTCGTAGACTGAAGATTTCTATTTCCTTAATGTTCAAATGGTTATCATAAAACCAAATAATAAATTTCGTAAGGTCTAAAGCTCACAACACAGTTATGCACAGGGGAAATAGATGTTACTACCTTAAAAGCTGGTTCAATCATTTCTTCACATTGAATCAAGTATAATATAGTTTAACTAACCATAAAACTTTAATTTGAACAGATTGTGCTATAAGTAATGGGACTGATTACAAAAACTGATTTTATTGAAAAATACTTGAGAAAGATCAATTGGATATCAGTGAAAATAGGTTTCTGATTAATAAAGACATGTCTCCTAAAGAATTTTTAGTTTTCTAATCCCATATTCAAAGAATTCATCAAATTTAGAGTTGAGAAAGGGGATTTAATCCATTTTCCACCATATCTTTTGATTTGGAAATTTTGACCTTGAGAAAAGGTTCTAGAGATTTGAATTGGGGATTATCAGACGGCGCAAGATGAAGATGATGTATTAGGGAAATGACCTATGAAATCAAAGTGCTCCTCCTGAAAAAAAGTTTTAATCTCTTTTCCGAAATGGGGTTTCTTGCTGTCCTGAAGAGAAATGAGTCTTTAGAATTTCGGATATTTTTATCCAAGACGAAATGAAACCTAAATGCTCTAGAACGCTTAATTGAATCTTTTAAATAGGATTTATGCATTTGAAAGTTCTCTGATGACCCAGTTCCCAAGTAATACGCCTATCTGGCAATCTGCCGAAAACCTTTTTAATCAAAATACTCTAAAATATTGATGCTTTTCAATTCTAGAAATATCTAATAAGTTCAAAAAAATAGAGTGATTAATTATCTTTCTAAATTTGTTCGAATTGATATTAGTTTTGAAGGATAAAATTTTTGTTCAAGTTGGAGTCCCATTACTTATCACAGAACCTACAGTTTATTTCTTACAGTTATCATAGAGTTTAGGCTTTTGTGTGAATCTTTCTTCATTATGAATATTTTTTTCCCTATTTAGTGATTTATCGTCATCTGCTACTCGATAGAAAGTTTACAATTCCATATAGCTTGATAGCGACCAAGTTATTTCCCCCGTTAATTCCTTACTTGGCTGATAAAAATATAAGAGACCTAGAAGTGAGTTTGATTCTAACTAATTTTTCCATAGATAGATAATAATTATCTCTTCACTTTCAGTATAAACTCTTGATTGATTCATGTCGATGTTTCCTTGACGCCATAGACCGTGGTAAAATGAAAGAACTCACAGCAGAAATGAATAGTCAGTCCGGTAGCTGTTCCAGTATCAAGTATGTTTTTTGGTCATATATATATGTATATGGGACAGGTAACTTTCTAAAAAGAACCATCCTCGAAGAATTCGAAAATGTGATCACTTTTCAGAGTCATTTTTTGGAACAATATAAGTTGCCTTTTGAGAGCAATTTCGGGTGAAAGAGAAAATGACTCTTTAAATAGAAAAGATTTAAAATGATGTCTGGCAGTATCGATTGAATTTTTTTTTTAATTTGCGCACGAAATTAGAATGAAGAAAAAGGTTGACAGTTTTTCTTCCTTTCTCCTATCAACAGTAGATATTTTTGGGAGTTCTTCACTAATTAGAAGAACAAAAGAAGTGATAAAAATAAATAAACTTCTTCCATCCTCCCCCCTCATAGAGCAGACGATTTCGTTTTTCTATCGATTTGAAGAAAAAAGTTGACTTAATGAGACTGGAAAATTATACAAAATCGAGACATTCATATATCCCTTTTCCCCCGAGTGTGTCTCAATCATTATGAGAATCAATGGAAATAGTGATGTGGATAGAGCATCAGATGTAATTGGAAACTAAAGCTATCCTCGAGGAATTTGGGAATTCGTGATTTTTACAGAAAACTCATTTTTTCATCTAGGTAACGAAATTTTTGAAAGATTTTTGGTAACTGATTCAAAATTTACACTTTTACTGATTTTTAGAAAAATATTTGGAAAAAAAGTTTGGCCTTAGAAAATTTTAGAGACATTTTTAAATTCGAGATGGCGCGATTTTTAAATCTTTTTAAACTTTGAGTTGAAAATTTCTGTTGATTTCATGCTCTGAAAGGAATCAAACCGTATTTTTCAGGATCATCATTAAACAAGGATAAATAATTACTCTCATTCATTTTTTTGAAAAAACCCGTCATTTTGAAATGATTTCGGATCACCCTAGTTTATCAGTAAAGTTTAAGAGTAAATATTTTCCTTGTTTAATGATGATCCTGAAAAATAACGTTTGATTCCTCTCAGACCTTGACATCAACAGAAATTTTCAACTCAAAGTCCAAAAATTTTAAAATTGCGCGACTTGAATTTTAGAATGTCTCTAAAATTTTCCAAAAAAAACTTTTTTCCAAATTTTTTTTTCTCAATTCAGTAAAAGTGTACATTTTGAATCAGTTACGAAAAAATTTTTCAAAAATTCGATACCTAGATGACAAAATGAGATTTTTGTAATATCATGAATTCCCAAATTCATCGAGAATAGCTGTAAATGCTATGTGAGTCTCTTTCGTACCGGTCTCGGTGGGATCCATAAGTATCCTGTAACATCAATGAATTCTAGTTCAATTAGCGATTACAATTATTAAAAAAATAATCATAATTTTTTTTCAATGTTTTTTCAGACATGATACCTATTAGTGTTCTTTATGCATAAATCAATCATACATCAACGTCTCAAAGCAACAGGTTCCAAGACTATTTCAAGGTTTTTTTTCACTTTTTGAACTTTTAGCTGAAAATTGTTATTTAACAAAAACCATTAGTGGCTGTCTTGGAAATAATCTGAATTCCAGATCTAACTTTTGAGGGTATTGACTAAAAAACTCCGACTCCAGAGTTTAAAGAGTAATGTTCAAGGCTTTTCCTTCCAAATATTCATAAGGGTTTTAGGATTTTGGAAAACTGGGATATTTAAATCATATTTTCGAAAATTGCATTTTTATCACACTGTTTTAAATCAGATATTGTTTTCAGAGAATGTTCCTTTCTAGAAGTTGATATGAATACGAAGAAAAAAACTAAAAAATCAAGTTTTCCCTCTTTCATAGGTTGTTTAATAGAGGGCTTAACTCTTTCCTTCTGTTAGTGCGATGAAATGAAAAGGGGAAAACACATTGTTTTCAAATGAAAGGGAATTAATCATATATCAGAACCATGAAATAATTCACTCAGAAATAAAATATTTTTGAATTGAGTAATTACAGGTTGATTGAATCAAGAATTACAAATCTAAGATTTATTCCTTTTGAGAAGGTTTGAGGAAATTTTAGATAGGATTAAAATGAAAAATCTTGTATTCAAGCTCCCAGCTATACTCCAATACAAATTCGAGTCGTGTCCTACCCCTTATTGCGATGCAGAAGCCAACGATAGATCATGAAAGCATCAATCGTTTAACAGACTATCAATATGGTCTTCGAAGCGGATCCAACTCCGATACCAGTGCTCAGGGTGTTTTCGACATATCCCGGCCAAGATCAAATTCCAGTGGTTAGTTGCACCTTCTTTTTAATTCATTAAACACCTAATTACTTGTAAGTAATTACACATAATTTAATATGTTTTCTTTACAGAATATTATCGTAGAATGAGCGGAGAAGACACCTTTGCCATGAAAGGTTCATGTAAGAATATTCTCATGGCAAACAGGAAGAGGGCCTCGTCCCATTGCTCGGAATCCTTTCTTCCCAACACTGGATTACGATCAGGAAATAGTTAGTTTTAAATTTAAATGTGATTGAACCAATGAAAATTGATAAGAGTGCTGGCTTAGAAAAAAAAGCTTAATAACTTTCAACCAACTAATCTCACGCTTATAAAAAGGTAACCATTCGAGTTAATTTTACATCAAGATATTCTTCAGTATTTTTTAAACCCAAATGTCCAATGGTGAGAAAAAAATAAGAAAAAAATACGTATTTTTCGAAAGATTTTTCAATTTTTTCTGAATTTATGCTCTTTCTAATGGGGATATAACCAGATTCTTATGTTGTCATACCGAAGATATCAATCAGGTTCATTAAGCTACTGAGAACTATCCTTTTTTGGCCATTTAAGAAAAGTTTTTATCAGATCAAGATCTTATAAAATCATTTTTCAAATCACCACCCATGTTATCTTTCATAACTACTGGGACAGCTATTTCTTGAAGTGTCTCAATTGTAAGTCTTTATTTACTCCAGAAGATGATAGAATTTCATAAGGTTCATCCGAAGAATTAAAAAAATAGTTCAAGCTAAGCCGGGCATTATTTTGTGATAGTTCAAAAGTTAATGATGCCTCAAGAGTACGTCTTTTCTAACAATATTATAGTCTTATTACTTTTAACGGCTAATCTATAGAAAATTTGCCCCTCTTGTTTTGCAGTATGTTTTTCTGAATGACAAAGAGACTAAGGGCTTTCTAACATCGATGAAATGAAAACGAATCCCTTGCGGTGAGTTTTCATGTCATCGATAATAAAAAGACCAACACGATTCAAAGTAAACTTTGAGAGAAATATGAGGGGGCAACTGTTCTCTAATCTAACCCTTTTAACCAAGAAGTTCTTCAGGGCTAATAATAATTATTATTAGTTATTAGTTGTGAAAACTTTTTGAAAAATTAGTGTGAAATAATAATTCTTCAGTTGCATTTCCATAAATTTCAAGCAATTCGAAAAAAACCCAAACTATATTTTTTTATTCTAGTTTCAGCCAACCAAATGAAAATGCCGATAAGTTCATCTTCCGGTAGGATCGGCCAATTTATCAAAAGCCCTATATCTTCCTCAATCAGGAATATCAGCTCTGGTAGCAACCCAATATTTCCAATAAAAAGTTTTATATCGAATGATTCAAACATGTCCAGTCTGAGTCCACGAGGCAGTGTCTCCTCAGCTAGGAATCGTTCCCCATCAACAACCAGTCTCATCAATCAGGCAATTGAACGTCGAAGATACAGCGGCAATAATACTAGATATTCCAATTTTCAGCCCAGCAATTGTGGGACACCACAACGTCTTAGCTTGACAAACACAATATTGGATCCTAGACGACATAGCTATGGGTCATCAGCTCCATCCTCTGTCCATAACCTCATCACTAGTAATGTCTGCGAAGGACCATTCATAAGTCCACAGAATTCAAGGTTCCAATCACGAAGGACTTCATCCCAGAGTATTGCTTCTCGTTTCAATTCGGTGGGTATTCTGAATTTTATCATCAATTATTATACTTTTTTCATGTCTTGATGTTTTTTAATTTTTCCCTTGTGTGAAAATCCAAGTCCACTTTATATGACCAATTGCATTGCATAATGTTGACTTGAGCCAATCAAAAGCTTGGGATATAAGAGTACAATAATAAAAGGTCAATAAGAGTACAGACTTGCATTTTCATACAACACCTTACACAATACTTTCCACTCTTATGTTAGAAACATTGGTATTTCTTGTTAGATGCAAGATGTGTCTGAAGTCGATGAATCTACCCGAGAAAAATCTAACAAGAGTCTAACCAATATATTCGGCCTGAATGATATACTGGTGAGCTTCTCAAAAACAAACATCACAATGGGGAACTGCATCTTTCACTCCACACTTTAGACAATCCTCTTAAAAGGTTATAACTGAGAGATCTATTATTATAGGCTATTGGATTTGAGTCAAAATAGCCATTCATCAAAGGAGCTTAGCGACCTTTTTTTTCTCCAAAAATACTCAATAATTTACTCGGGAAAGTCAGGAGAAAATTTAATTTTATGAATGTTTACGCTGAAATTAATTTTTGAAAAAAATACAATTTGGCAAGAAACTTTAGTTCTTATCTACTCTCTGCTCCGGCCATTGTAGAACATTGAATTTCTTCATAAAAAAAAGATTGCTAGTTTCAGTGCAATAGAGTTAAAACTCAGAGTTCTAGTCATGACACAGAAAAAATGCATTGAATCAGGAAAAAATTGAATGCCTTTTCCACAACAATACACTTGATTATAAAATGATTGACTTCTATCTGAAATAAAGCTAATTGATATGAATTATTTTTACTAATATCAAAGTGGAAGCGTGATCAAAAGAAATCTTTTAGAATCAAGATAAGACTTATTCAACCAACTTTATGAAATTGATTCAGTGACCATGGCTGGTAGATTTTAACGAAAATAGATCTCTCAAGTTTAGCTTTTTAATAGTGGCGAAATCAGTCATATTTCTCTTTGCATATCTCTGTCCATATTCCAATCATGTAATATATATCCCGGCCATCTACGATTCATATCCAAAATTGTTATAAATGTTATAAATGTTATTATATGTTATAGCTAATTCTTACTAAACTGCTAACTCGTACTGAAAGGGCAGAGAACATATCGAGTACAGAATTTCCAAGGTTGAATTTCATAAAAGATACGAAGCTTAATCTTTTCAGTACGAATTAGCAGGGATTGCTCTGCTAATTGACACTGAAATTATTATTGAGTGAAAAAAGAGTCTAATGAGAGTTCGAGTTTCTTAGATGTCAAACCAACTAGGAAGGAAGATGGGTCAATTCTAAGAAATATCTACATTATGCCAGTTTCAGTCCTCTATCTGATAAAGTTTGCTTAGTAATTGGTCTAGGAAAGAGGATAAGAAGGATTGCTAGTCCAGAGGAATGGCCGGAAGAAATAGAAGAGAAATAAAAATTACGCTTAAATGAGAATGGTTATCCTAACAGATTTGTAGACAAATTTATCAATATGTCTGATGATGTAGATGAAAGGGTTGACAGAGATAAAGGACAGAAGACAACCATATTCATGAAACTTAATTTTAAAGGTGATGGTTTCTGTAATGATGTAAGGAGACGACTGGTTTATCTTATTGATCAACATTATGATAATATACAATTGAAGATTGTATTTAAACCCCAAAGATTATTCAGTTTGATTCATAAGGATTTGCTAAAGCCTGAAGAAAAGACTCTTTTGATTTACGAATTACAATGCGACTGTGGAGCTTTTTATATAGGACGTACGATTAGGAAATTGTCAACTAGGTTAATTGATCATCTAAAGAAGGATACAGCAGTGACAAGACATATCAAACAGGAAAATCATCAGGCTTCGATTTCTAATTTCTCAATTTTGTATAAAAATGCGGGTGATGACAGCACAGATTTGCGGGTGAAGGAGAAATTCTTCATCAATCCCTTTAAACCAAACCTATGTGTTCAGAAAAATTTCTCTTATAATCTTCAACTACCCAGGGCCTATGTGAGCTTTTTCACTTTTCTCTTGCTATTTATTGAAGAGTTTTGGTGTTTTTTCAGCTCACATTATATTCTTATATTTTTCAACTTTTACTATACTTCTTTCAAATGAATTTGTAAAATATTATTTTCAATGAATTCTTAACTTTTATCATTATTTATGTGTCACTACTGATGAACCATAAAGAAATGTACATTTGGTGAATAAAAAATCTTTTCTTATATATCTACAAATATGAAATTATTAAGCATATATTGGTCTATGCCCTTTCAGTACGAATTAGCTACAACATATATACTCATCTTCTCTATCCATCCCCCGTTGAGTTCTATGGAGTGAACTGAATATATTGATATTCATTCAAATGAGAATCGATAAATGAGCAAAAAATCTAAATTCGAATTTGCATGCAGTCAATTCTCAATCGTGATGTTGTCACATTGTTTAATTCATTGAGTTGTACACTCTACCAATAAGTATTTTTATATCTATCAAATAAAAATTGTTTATTAGACAAGGGTCGTCAAGAGAAGAAAGTATTACTCTAGCTATTCATGTCTCATTTTACAGTCATTCACTCATGAAACCCATCCATGTTCTTTGAATTTCATACCTTTTCATTCATTTTTCCTCTTTCTTTTTTTCAGAGCAATCTATTCACCTCAAACAAATAACCATCCGGATTAACAGGGGACAAGAATATCGTCTTAAAGGAAATAATGTACAAGGGAAAATAATAATAATTCGCTGCCCAGTGGACTATAGTCTATAGTCAAAGAGAAATTGATACTTTAACTATTGAAAATCAGAGGTACTGTACTCAAATTAGTTTTTAATCATGTTTCAGAATTAAGAATAAAGAAAAACCTATTCAACTATTTTATTAAATCATGACTTGTTTCTCTTTCTCTGCTGAAATTTCACAGTCTTGAATAAAAATATATTCCAGTATTCTAGAGAAGTTTTGGCTGATTGTAAATATGTTTAATGGAATAAACTGAAAACCCTAGATGCTTTTCTATACAGAAAAACTTGAACGAGATAGAAAAACAGGAATCACATCATCTTGTTCAGGAATATTTCCAATAGCTATTTTAGTTTTTGAGTTATTCAATGTCAAAGTTGAAAATTTACCCATTTTTTTGAAACTTCAACTCAAATTTGTGCCTATTTTAGCAGGTTGTAGAAAATAATTACAGTGATTTGCATAGATAACGCCTCGAGATAACTCTACCCTTAAATTCATTCTTCATGAGGGGCGTCATTCTTCTACATTTCAGCTCAAATTTCATCGACCAATAATATTCCAGTATCCTACCAACCAATGAAATTGGAGCAGGGATTTTGACTTTCCTTTTCTTTTGTCTCAAATTTCTTCCTCCTTTGCTTTCAAGTTTTCAAAAAACTTATATAACGTTACTCTATAGAAACCACCCATATTTTTTATTTATTTGATTTTGTGTATACTCTAAAGTAGTATGATTGAATTACAAAAAATATATGATAAAAACTCCAAAAATATTTTCATTTTATTTTATTCTCTTTATTTGACTATAATCCACGGTATTTTTCCTTAAAGAGTTACGCTAAATTTTAGAAATTATCTATTTTCTATAAAGATAATCTTAAAATTACTCGACCGTACAGAGCTTGTTTCATTCAG
Source organism: Gyrodactylus bullatarudis (assembly GCA_012064415.1). Classification (NCBI taxonomy): domain Eukaryota; kingdom Metazoa; phylum Platyhelminthes; class Monogenea; order Gyrodactylidea; family Gyrodactylidae; genus Gyrodactylus; species Gyrodactylus bullatarudis. The sequence goes on from SSNU01000039.1 coordinate 463,827, forward strand.
ATTTAAGCTGTATCTCTTTAACTAAAATTGTTACGACCTTTCAAAGTTGATTCCCCTCCAATTCGAGTGATGAAAAACTCGAGAGTAAAATCCAATCGATAAATAAATTCAATTGAGGATTTTATCCAAAAACTAAAAAAATTAATTACAAACACGCATGATGAACAAACGTCGATAAGACGGTGTGTCACTTTTTTTCGATCTGGGGATATCATAATAAACTAAAGGGAACCAGATCAGAAATTTGACGCAGATTCTGTCTCTGGTCTCAGAATCTCCGAATTGTATTCATTTTCGGAGATATTTGCAAAAAAACGAAAATTTCGAAACTGAAAGTTACTAATTCATCAAAATCATTATGAAAAATTAACTAATTGCCCAACAATTGGATATCATTGAATAGAAAATTAAATTCTGCGTCGATTGGTGTATGTATGAACGGAAGAAAGAGAAAAAATTTGCCAGAAAAATAAAATCAAGTAAAATTTATTGAGAAAAAATCATAAAATTTGTGTTTACAAATAGATCAAAATTTTCTGCTCTTTCGATTGAGACCACTCTCAACTCTGCCAGACATTGTCTTCAGGTAAAATAATTATAGTCAATTAGAGTATGAATGTTAATTTATTTCTAATTACTTTCACAACAATATACACTGTATATTATCCAGGGGATGGTTTAATTCCTCCTTTCCCTACATATTCTATTCAATTCAGTCCAAAATGAATTCATACAATGCAACTTTTGATTGGTTTTCAATGGATTCTAACGCTTCCATCAAAGAATTACAATTATCTCGAATGTTGAAATCGAGTTCATGGGTATTACATTTTACCTCAATTCGATTCTTCACCATTGTTTCGAACCTTTCTTAAAACATTTGCTCAGCATCAGATAGTTGAGAAAGTTTATGTCTTTCAGCAATAGTTAGCATGGTTTAACGATGATCGGATGATCTTCTAGCTTGATTGGTCAAAATAATTGTTTACATCCCTTCCCTACTTACTTTATCTATAGGTATAAAAAAGATATATATAGGTCCGCATTTGAGCCTCTCGCGCATCGGTCTTATAGCATACAGCGATGATAATCGTAAGAATTTCCCATATCTTGAAATGGGATTTGCTGAAGAAGGTTCCTAAAGTATGTTAGATAAGGAAAACTAACCATCTCTAATCGAAATTTTAGCAATTACATATCTTCTTATCAACTGACTTGGCTGATTTGATGATCTTCATCATTCTTCCACTTATGTTTTTTTAGACTGGAATTAATCCTACTTGTAAGTAATCACAGGATAAATTACAATGAAAAACTTGCGTTGCTAAACTGAACATTAGCCATCAAACTTGAAGTACAATGGATTTGCCAAGCTAGACGAATTACAGCCTATCAGAGAAGAGCTTGAGTCGTCAATTTGTAGTAAAGATTCAATTCGTACTATTGATCTAAAATAGTTTTTATTCTCGTATTTTTTCAACTTCGATGAGGCAGTTCTAGAGTTATTTGAGCAACCTTTCAGATCAATTCAGACGATAGGTAAACAGAACAATTCGTTCCAGGTTCTATGAAAAGGTTCACAGTCCTGTTAATGATTAATACAAGCAAAAAAGTCCTTACCGGTTTAACTCTCATACAATTTCTAGGAAGTTTAGTGTATTTAAGTCATAAATTATGACCTAAAATCTAAAATCTGAGTTTAAAGTTATATTTTTACGTTTTAAGGGCATACAATTTGAGTTCCTAGTGATAAAGTTTCATCTTTATGAATAGTTATCTCAACTCTGATTAGTTGTGTTTTTAATAATGTCAAATTATCAATATATTATTTCCTAATATACTTAAAAGTAACAGCATCATTTAACGATGAAAATTATTTTTGGATATTTTCAAATAATCAATCCAAATGTTCTCGTCATGCTCTCTTGTTTACTCTTTCCTCTTTCGTTTTCAGGGAAAAGTATAGTATTGTATAGAATAAAAGAAATCTGTTCTTCCTTTTCCTCTTATCTAGAACAAATATTTGCATTTCTTCTTTCTTTGGTACAATAGTTCTGTTCTGTATTTTCTTGTTTTTTTCGTTTCTCCCAATAATAACAATAGTAATTATAATGTTTTGTAATCCATTCGGTCATATTCCACATGAGACTATGATAAATTTAAATACTTTTTATCGTGAATCAAACAAAAAAAACTACTTACAAGTAAACCAAATAGAAATTGGGAAAAATTAATAAGTAATAGACCTGATTTTGTCTTTTGGCTTGTATCTTGGTCTATCTGTAGAAAGAAAAGGGGAAAATCTAGTATTTCTTAAAAAAACAAGGGTTATAAAAATTACAGTGATTGTTATAGTAATCAGAATTATTAGAGTAATAACTCTGATAATCACCAAATCAAGCCAGAAGACAACATCAGGTCGGAGTAGCAAGCGAACAACGAGATAATGAATAAAAGGTTTGAGCAAAGCAAACTGTTGGAAATAAAGAAAACCATCTCTCTACGTGAAAAAATACGAATTTAGATTATTGATATGAAAATGTTGAGATTGCTCTCGTGAGGGGTGGACTATTAGCGACGGTTGCGGCCATCTTCTTCTTTCATATCAATCATCGTGGTGGCATAAAGATCAAAGACATGGTTCATCTTCCTCGTGACAGGGGATTCGGGAAGCACCATCAGTGGATTCTGAAAGAGATTTTGGAATTTCAAACATAATCTTAAGGCCTGTGATTTTCAAAAATGTGTTCAGAAAAACTACTCTTATAATCCAGTTACCTTGGCCTATGTGAGCTTTTTCACTTTTCTCTTGACTGTTGCTATTTATTGAAGAGTTTTGGTGTTTTTTCAGCCCACATTGTATTCTTATATTTTTCAACTTTTACTATACTTCTTTCAAATGAATTTGTAAAATATCATTTTCAATGAATTTAAAACTTTTATCATTATTTATGTGTCACTACTGATGAACCATAAAGAAATGTACGTTTGGTGAATAAAACCTTTTTTTCCAAAACCTACAAATTTTGATGTAATCGATCACTATAAATGAAATGCCCAATCTTCAAAATAATACATTCCAAGGCCTTATGAACTATGAACTCTGATGCCATAATAGAGGAATTTATTCTCTTAAATGGTTCTCAAGAAACAGAGGGAATAAAGTTGATTAAAATTGGCCTTTCAACACCTTTATAGGCTCTAGTAATAATTAGGGTGGAAAATTTGCGATTTTTTTCGATTTTTTCATAATCAACTGTGCTTTTTAAAAAAATATCAAAAAATTAATTCTCTAGACCTTTTAGTTTCCTAGATAATTTTGCGATTTAATTTAAGTTTCCATTTTTTCCCCTTTTTCCAATCCTTTTGTGTCCTCTTTTGTCTCGGTTTCCTATCTTCTCCTATTAATTTCTTACCTAGGCTCTGTTAAGGTTAAAAATGAATCACGCAGAGATTTCCTCTCAGATTTGAAAAGGCCTCCAACTCCGTTCACTACTAAATGGGTTGAAGCTATTAAAAACTATTGAATAAAAAATTAATAATTATAAAACTTCATTAAGGAAAGGAATTGAAATCGAGCAGAATCTCGATATAAAGAGGATCCTTTAAAAAGGATACTTGAAAAGCCAGCGAAACCGAAAAAAATTCAAAAAATGAAAAAATGGAAGATGAAAATATTAGTACTATGGAGTACAATCTTTTGTTGAGTTGGAAGCCGATTTCAGCTTATGTTGAAAGATATTTTTCAAAACTAAAGTATTTTCATGATAAGAATTAAACATTCAAAAAAGAAACTTGTATTTCGTATACTAACGCACTGGACTAAAATTTCCCCCCATTTTTCCATTTTCAAAAATAAAATTGCGATTTATTTGCCATTTTCAAGATATTTTTGCGATATTTTTCAATATTTTATTCCATTTATTTTCCACCATAGTAATAATACAGTGGGGATAGATTTTTCAAAAAATCTTTATACTTTAACTAGCAGTAGACGCAGATCATATTCTACCATGTAATTTCTAAAGTGGAGTATAATGATAAAAAAATATTGAGTGAAAAACAAAGCTGACCGGATCTTTGCAATTCGTAGGAATGGAGAAGAAATTACGATCTTCCCTATTGTATTAGGATTTATGAAGATTAGCCACTTGAAGAGAAAAATGGAAATGTAATTGACAAATAAAGCATATCGTTGGGAAAAAATGAATATTTTTTGTTCTTTCTTCATGAATTCAACCAAAATATAGCATATCTATAAAGCCCAGCATCTCTCTATATGCAATCAACTAATGATTATATTCGAGTAATATGGAAGGGGGTAGCGAGTAGCCTTAAATTTCCCATCCTAGATATATACACACGCCTGTGATGAATACCCACACTCCGTCCCCCACCCCTCCCATAACAAAACAACAACTTTCCATGGAGTAGGGTGAATTTCTACCTCTTCCTTGCTCAATAAAAGGGGATAAAAGAGAGAACGGAAGAAGACCAGCAATATCAGCAGAGAATTGAGAAAAAGTTTTTTTTTATTAATGAAGTAACGAAATATTCCTTTTTTGCTTCATGAGCAATGCTGTTGATTTTTTCGTGTGTAAATCAATTAATTATTACATTTAGGAATAAAATTTTTAGTCAATTTGTATGCCGTTTTACTGATTTTTTATAAATTAAATATTGAATATTGTAAATGACAAAATCTTTTTGCAATATTTAGGCTTATGAAGCCCTTTATCTTACTACTACTGTATTTCTGTTATTAATAGAAAGCAAAGTCTGCAAGGTATATATGTGACAGTGAATCCGTGTCGTCCAGTGATTCCACGGAATCATTAAAAGGCTAGTTATTCCGTAAACTCGGTTCCGTTAACGAATTCACTAGTAATTCTGAGGAATCCCTAATAAGCACAGGTAATTCCGCGATTATTTTAAAAAAGATGAAACTTAGAAAATTTTTTAATTTAAAGAATTAAAAAAAACAAGGAAATTTTTTTCTGATAAACCTTTATGTCAAACTCATTTTGATTAATTTAGTGTTTTTATTCCTTCAGAAATATGCCTTGAATTATTATAACGTGAAATGGAAAAAACCTTGAGAAGAAAATCTAATAGAAGAAAACTTTCTGGCTCCTGAAAATGTCCCAGGCTGTTCGTATTCTCTTCGCCAAACATCTGGTATGGTTTCAGCAGCTAATGTTCGAGGCATGTTTCACTGTAATTGCAAGACAAAATGCATTACAAAATTGTGTAAATGCAAAAGAAAAAGTAGTGATAACCTATCTCAAAAATTCATGATCAAAAAATAAAATAAATTCAAAAATTCTATGGAATTACCAGTGTTTATTAGGGATTCCTCAGAATTACTAGTGAACCGAGTTTATGGAATAACTAGCCTTTTAGTGATTCCATGGAATCACTGGACGAGACGGATTCACTGTCACATATACATCTATGTAAGCATACACTGGTTGAGCTTGTCTCCAGTAATAATAAGGCAATTCAGGCCATTCTTGCACACAGCATTGAAAAATTTTTGCTGAGAAAGTGATCTAAAGTTGACAGAGTAATCAAATATGCTGGATCAGATTTTTAGAATCAGCCCATCATCGTGGGAAAATTGAATTTTGATTTTTTGATCATTTTCCCTACTTGAGAAGCATACTTTCTTCCTTCATATTAACTAGGTATTTCTCTGCGTGAGATATCATAGAAGCATTAAAAGACTTTTTCCGTAATTTTTACACAAATTCCTGTATTTCCATTATTAAATTTGAATTCATTCCCCAGTTTATTTAGGTCATTAAGAGTTTGCTGTTGTCATGCCAAGTGCATACACAGCAAAATTCAAGATGTTTTTTTTCATTTGTTAGTTTTTTTCTTCACTCTACATCCATTTCAAGAGGTTACTTACGCTTTTTACCGTAGGAGGAGGTTAATCCCGAATTTACCTTAACGCTTAATTAATTCTTTTATTGTCATGGACCGTGAAATCGTTATTTGAATATCTGATCAAAAGAAAAATAAATCTCGTTGTTAATCAAGAGGTTCATTCGTAGTTTGAAAAGACTTTTTAGCTTAACTAATTAAATGTTTACACTATTGCCCATAGTTACGCAACTTTTATATAATTGGGATCCTCTTCATGTTACAAGCAAGTATTCACTAACTGAGAAAATCACTTGAGTAGATTTTGCTCGATTTTAAATTCGATGAACTGTTTAGACTATTATTATATTTTATAAATAATAGTTTCGTTATCTAACATTAGAATGTAAGAGCTTAACGATTTTGTTGTTTTAAACCAAATAAATGATGATATATGTTGTAAAGTTGGTTGATATTCATAAGAAATTCGAACCTGGTAAAGATTTTTCGGAATCCTACTCATGTTGCCCACTTTTACCAGTTGAAGGAAAATAACTTCTGAAGAAAAATTATTTTTATGAAAAATATGCCCAAGATCAGACAAAAAAGCTGGTTAGCACCGTCAATTACTGACAGTTATCCTATTTTCAAGAGTTTTTGAATTATCGAAGCTTCATTGATTTTCAAGTAGTGAAAATGATCAAAAAATTGAAATTCAGCTCCCAAATGATAATGGGATTATGCATAAGATCAGATTCAGTTGAATTGATTTTCTTGTCTAATCTTGATCTTGAAAAACCTCTTTTGATCAACCTCCAAATCAATAAAAAATTTTGGTTCAAAATTCGAAAAAATGGGATTTTGCCGCTAAATTGAAATTTGAAAAATGGCAATATTTTTCATTAAAAATATTTTTCATGAGAATTTTTTTCTCCAACTGGTAAAAAGGGGACAACATGAGTAGGATTCTGAAAAATCTTTGAAAAATTCGAATTCTTGATGAAAAAATCGAGATTTCTGTATCAATTAGCTTTTGATGAAGAATTCGAATTGACCTAAAGAGTTTTTTCATTATTGAGGGAACTCAAAGAAAAATTAACAAGTTTAACGCGCAAAGAACTCAGCTCTATGAGTCGTCGGACACATTCCATACAAATGAAAATCATCCAAAAAGCTTCTAACTGAGTTTTATTCAAGAAAAATTGCTTCTAAATCTACTGCTGGTGACTTGAGTTTCTCTGAAATGACAGCCTTCTTCCTCCTCAATCTCTAATAACCAATGACCACGTGGAAAAATGAAACTTAATTCGCTTAAATAATTTATAATGGTATTCGAAAAGAAAAGAAATCGGCCAATGAAGCGAAATCTAGCCATGCTCAAAATATTTCTCATCCACTATCAATGGAATGTATCTATCAATCAAGAAGAAAGAACGGGTGGATGGTTAGTTTTCTGCCAGAACAAGTATTACTACGCTAATTTATTCTGAGTGAAAGAGATGATGTAAAACAAATTGTGAGCAACACTGCCGATAATTGACGAGAAGTTTAGCAATCTTCTTCATTCTCTGTCAATTTGCAAGGGAAACGAGAGAGAAAAAAACTTTAAAGTTGCCATGTAAGGAAAGGAATGAAATTTTTGAACAGACCCCACATTCCATTTCTTGCCCATGTAAATTGTGTTTTTTCCGTGTGTATGTGTGTAAGAACTGTCCCCTTGGGGGTATTTGCCGGATGATGTACACAATGACCCTGAAACAAAAAAGGGGAGCGTAGTAGAAATTAATTTACATTGAGTTATTTGATCTTGCCTTGTTTTACGTGAAGGGAAAATTAACCTGACAGCTTAAAGTGCCCTGAAAGAAAAGGCGAAAAGATTCTATTTTATAAGCAGCAAAAATGCCTCAAATTATTTAACAGTTTTTTGTTACATTCTCTGATTGATAAATAAACTTTCAAGTGGTTCTTTGTCCTTTTTACTTTGGCTTTTTAATTCTCATTGCAGGCGATTTTTCTAAATCATCCTGAATTTATAAGAAAGTTGAGTCCTTGAGTGATGTTACAATAGTTAGGCCAAAGAAGGGAGGTTAGAGAATTTTTGTATTTTACAAAGGTTCCAAACGTGGTTTGATCTATAAAAGCGTATCGAAATTAGCAGATATTTTTGCATTAGGTTCCAAGTACAAAATTTGGGATCTGCTTTATCTAAAGTTGCTTTATATAAATATGTTAAAGATTTTTTGGAGTCCTACTCATGTTGCACACTTTTACAATTAGAAAAAAATATTTTGAAAAAAATATGGTCATTCAAATTTCGATTTGGCGCCAAAGTCCCATGTTTTTCGAACTTTGAATTGAAATTTTCATTGATTTCAAAATGAAAGAGTGATCAAAAGTTGATTTTCAAGATCCACGATTTTTGAGGGATTTCGATTTCTCTTAATTTCATTAATTTTTTCAAGTAGTGAAAATGATCGAAAAATCGAAATTCGACACCCAAACGACAATGAAGTTATGCATTAGAACAGATTCAGTATATTTGGCATTCATATCAACTACCCTTGTAATGATGGAGACAGTTAAATTTTGGCCAATACGAGTTTTAAATTTGCTGAATGATATTATTTTGAAATGAAAACATTTTATTGAAATTAAATCATTTGATACATAGAAATTCAAAATCAAACTGATCTCGATTTTCAATTTCATGATCCCTTGAACTGCTTAAAAATTACGGAACCTTTTTTGATTCAAAACGAAATTTCATTGCTAATCATCCGTTGTCACTAATAGCAACTTCCAGTTCAGAGTTCAAAAAGTAGAGATTTTCCTTAATCAAAAGAGTTTTCATCCTAGTGCATTAACTTACCTTTTGGAACGTCATCTAATCTTGATGACTGGCCAAAGTCAAGAGGGGAGAGAGGGGGTATACAGAAATCAAACATGGGGAATCACACATCTGAAAAGAGAAATCACTGGGTTATTTAATCTCATTGATTTCACGGATCTCTGCATCTAGTCAATAACAAAAGGCTGGCCTTTTTGTTTGCAAGTCTTGTTCAAGTTGAAAACATGAACTAGCATGTTTTCACAACGGATTTATTTATTTCCTCGGGTGAAATTGAGCGAACTCATAAAACTCGAGTGCAAGAGAAAGGAGGGCTTAACAGAATAAAAAAATAAAGGATTTTAAAGCCAAAATAATTTTCCTTTATTAAAAGTTAGTAAGAAATAAAATCTGCATTGAAAAAAAAATAATGATAGGATATAATGCAATTTGTAGATCTTGTTTTTGGTTTAAAGACGAGGAAGAAACATGAATCATGAATGAGTTTTTTGATTGCAATTGAAATACTGTTGGCAGTCGATCTGAAATAATTAATTTTTTTTTGTTAGACAATATTTATTTACAAAATAAATAAAAATAGATAGGTTCTGTACAGGGATATACAAAATAAATTCAATGTTATCTGGATAAGTTGGCAATAAATAAATTCAATTTCAGAAAAAAGGTTTCATAAAAGAAATATAAAAAAAATATGCAACATGATTGCCTTAATATTGGTCAAATCATTGCATTCTGATATTTTAAATTTGTTGTCAATCATGTTATATGTAGATAACAAATAATGATTGGAGAAGCAGGAAGATCTAAGATTATATGAATTTTCAAAAATTTTGGCTGATTTTACAAAAGTTTTTGTAATTATTGCGTATCTTCTAACCCATAGAGGGTTAAGTCCAGATATCAAAATTCGTGCACTATACGAGTCTAAATCTGGATAAAGAAAATACAAAAACCTGGATGGGCATGCTCGATCTCCACAGATTTTTCTATGAATAAAGAGGGAATAAGTGGAGAGATGTAATCAAGATTATTCAAAACAAAGGCTTTATAAGCTTTAAGTCTTAAATTAATTGACTTGGAGAATTTTAAAATTGAAAAAATTATGGTATTAATTAGAGAGTGGGTCAATTTTAAGTCCATCGGAAATACTGAAACCTAGATCTGAAGTAAAGGAGACAATTTCTCCAGGAAGTAGAAGCGATTCCAAGAGGGTTGCAGGGAGACCGCATGGGAGCATAATTTTGCATTTATCTCTATTAATATAGAGCCCCATGGTCTCAAGGGAACCTTTCAGAAGACAGAAGTTATGATTTATTTTTAAAATATCAAGGGAATTATTCACCTTGAAGACGAACTTTAGATCGTCAGCAAATTTAAGGAGAACACCCTCTATGTTCTAAATCGAAAATCACCTGGTTGGTTTTACTCAATGAAGATCTGGATATAGGAGGGAGTAGTCAATTTTAGATCGGATATGTTTAGTAATACTTTTTATGCAGTTGAAGTCGTATTTCTCGTTAAGTTTATTATAAGTAGTAAGTAAATAGTTACTTTAATAAGTAGTATTTCTCAGATTATAGGATCGTTCAATTTTAATTGAAGAAGATTAAGATGGAAATTTATGATTTTTACAAAATTCTCATTATTCTATCATCAAGGAAAAGAATTTGATCAAGAGTTGGCAATTTATGCTGATTTCAAAGTGAGAAAGTAATCAAAAGAAGCTTCTTAGGATCATCATAAAACTTTGGATAAATTTGTCAATTTTCTTGGATTATCAAAATTTCATCGATTTTCAAGTACGATTTTTGATATCTATATATTAACGAGGTTTAGATGGGAATAGTTGACTTGTTCAATAAAGGTGTAGTTTCATTAAAAATAATAAAAAGGAAAGCTCGGTTATTTTATTCTCTACATGATTTAGGTGGGAAAAAATACATGTAGGAAACCTTTATTTCTTGACACGTTAACAAGAAACAGATGTTACTATATTCTGAAGTTCTATAACAGAACATTCTTGGAAAAGATTACATTCTTTTATTTCATAACTGGGACAAAACTGAATTAAACACATCAAACTATTTCAAGAATTTCTACCAATTTAAAGCTAAATGTGGCTGTTGGAGGCTTTTTCTAATGACATTATAGCTCAAAAAGTGTATTATTTGAAGTAACTAAATAATTAATATTTGAGATCAACGTTAGACAAAAAATTTGAATAAACTCGGTCTCAATCTCAGAGATTAATTAACCTCTTTAGATTCGTAAATATGCATTTATAGCTAAAAAATTTTATGAGTCCTATTCTTACGAATAAGTAATTCACGTAGTTTTGCAAACACGTCCGAAAAATTCACTTAGAAAGTTGGAAGAAGATATATTAAATGTACATTTCTTGAAGTAAAAAAAGTTCTATTCTATTTCTGAGAAATAATTATAACCTCAGGAATATGAATCTAACTACTTATTGTCTACTTTTAATATTTACTTTTCGTTTTTCTTGCAGACACTAGTTTTTTCATATTGAATACTTTACTTTATTTCTCACATTCGCCGACCCAATGATAATTTTTGAACATTTTTAATTATATTATATTTATTTATTATTTGAAAAAAAGTGAACCATTTCATAGCAGATTATAAATAATTATATTTATTTTGTATTTTTTATATTGTCTAACAAAAAAAACTCAAAATGATCAAGAAAAGGGAATTCACTGAATTTTATTCTCAAGATTAAAAGCTTATAAATGACAATAACATGGCCAATAGGAGAGGACTCCAGTGATTTCTGTAACCTTTCTTGAAGGCCATGTAAACATTCAAGATTTAATGATTTTACCTTACGCCCAAAATCTCTAATTTTCCGTACTGGTCTTTCATATATAGATATATATATGTTGGCCAGCGGTTTTTTATGAGTTGAAAATCTTGGCAACTAGTGGGGATTGAAAAAAACTTTCTTGTCCTTTCCATTTGTAGGGACATTGAGAAGAACATGGAATTTATGACAAAAAATCAAGGACCCAGATACTCAGCTAAATAAGTAGATTTCTTGTGACGAAGATGTACATGGGAAATAAAGGAAAACAAGGAATTGATTTATTAATTAATTACATAAACAAGAAGAGAGAATGATTTCATTGACAAGGCAAAAGAGAGAGATTCCCAACTACATATTGTTGCATATTCCCTAGATTCCTCAATCTATTCCAATATAATATATAACCTTCCATATGGTGAATGACAGTTATCGAGCCCAGAGATATGGAGAAGATTGAATCAAAAAATAGTCTAATCAATTATGATGGCAGTGCTAATCGTTTACTTTATTTATGAGGTCTTTTTTTGGATTTGAGTTTTTTCAGTCATTTGTTATTTTAACCCTATCGAGACGAGAATATTCTTTTGATCCCCTCTAAAAACGTTGACTAATCTTTAGAACATTTGCCCCCTCTTGTTTTGCAGTAATTTTCCTGAATGACAAAGAGACCAACAAGATTCAAAGTGAACTCAGAACTTTTTGGTTTTGTTGAGATATTTTTAATGTAAATTATGAAATAAATTATATGATATTGTAAATAAGCACAATGTAGAAATTACAGTGTTTTTAGACATTAAACCTACTAGCAAAGTGTGGTCACTGGTTATTACTACATCCATGTGAATCTAACTTGATGGAGATTGTCTTCTCACACCTAGACGTCAGAATTCGGATAAGCAAGTGTCAATTCTATAAGAGAGTCAAATAATATTCAACTCACGGTGGCAGATGTATACGCCCAGTGGTTAGAAGCGTTGCCTCACAACGTTGAAGACCTGTGTTCGAATCCTGGCTATGGTGTACTGACGAGTCCTAACAAGGACGAAACGCGTATATATCTGCCACCGTGAGTTGAATATTGTTTGACTCTCTTATAGAATTGACACTTGCTTATCCGAATTCTGACGTCTAGGTGTGAGAAGACAATCTCCATCAAGTTAGATTCACATGGATGTAGTATTAACCAGTGACCACACTTTGCTAGTAGGTTTATTATATGATATTGTTTGGACCTCCGTAATAACTGAAAATTTCTGACTTTGAATAATCGCAAAAGAACAACAATTGGATAATTTTTTGATTCAAAAATAGGTCATCTCTCAAATTGACATGAAGATGATAATTTACTAGTTTTACTAAAAACTCAATATGGGAAATCGAACCATTCGAATTTTTTCGATTATCACGAAGGCAAATTATCCAAAATCTGAGAGTTAAACTTTTTCTCGGAAACAGTAAGATCTTCGCTATCAAAAGTTGAAAAAGTGGAAATTCTGATCATCTTGTAAGACTACTAAAAAATATTTGAAAGTAGATAAACCCTGTTATGAAAACCAATCTACTTTACTATGTGATCTTCTAGAGGAAATTTCAGGACCAAATTTGAAAATTTGTGCTTTTCTCTTCAAAATATCCTCTCTTTATCAAAATGGGATTGAAAAAATATATATCTACCTTCTCTACTATTCGATGAATCTCCCTATCAACTATAAATTCTACCTTTATTTCGAATAAATAAAAAAAAACAAAAGAAATGTCTACTAAACAATGTTTAGCAACAAATTGCATAATTTTTTCCTGACATTTTTCAACACGTAAGCAATGCTTGTATTTTCCGTACCAAAAATATTCGCTTCATTACAAATAGGAAAAAGTAAGCATAGTGGGTGGTGGGGGCGAAGGCTGAGGAAAAGTTGGGCTTGTCAACCTCTCAGTGTTCACACAGGGTTCATTAAGCAATTCTTATTATATTCCCCTACTCGTAGTATGGAGTACAGCCAGCATTGTATAATGGATCAAAAAGCTATTTTCTTTATTCAGTTGACAATGATTTGTTGATAGGTCGAGTAATTTATTTGATTAATTTATCAGCTATGACAAGGAAATAACTAAGAAAAAAGATAAATTCTACCCAGACATTTTTTCCCTTGGTGATGTATTCTTCAGTCTGTAGTGATCAAACACCTTGTACTCAAGTTACAATTCATATGACAAGAGATTATTCCAGAAAAAGATTTTGAAAAGGAAAATTATTTTCGAGTGGAAATATCCCTGGTGCTTAGCATTTTCGCTTCCCTAATGAGTTTTACATTTTTTTGTAGCTTAATAAATAGTATACCAAATACCTTCCAATTCAAATTATCAATAATTTCACATACATAATTCTGTTTGCCACTTTTCTGAAAGAAAAACTAATATTCTTTTGAATAAGCTATTGAGGGTCCATTCTAATATGAAGATGGGAATTTATGATTTTTACAAAATCCTTAATTTTTTCATCAAGAAATCGAATTTGATCAAGATTCCAAAAAATCTTGATCATGACCCCCCTCACGATACGGAGAAAAAAATTTTAGAAAAAATCAATTTTTAAGGAAAACACGGCAAATTCCCATTTTTTGAACTTTGAGTTGAAAATTTTTGTTGATTTCAATTTGAGACAGGGATCAGAAGTTGATTTTTAGGATCACAATAAAACAATAAAACCGCTCATCATCATAAAATTTTTGATAAATTCATCATTTTTCAGGGATCTTGAATCAACGAAATTTCATCGATTTTCAACTAAGGAAAACAAAGATTTAATTTTGACACGATTATGGGGTGATTCTTAAAATGAGGTTCAGCATTTCTTTGACTAATTGAGATCTTAAAACTCAACTTTTGATCCCTGTTCAAAAAATGGGAATTTGCCGTGTTTTCCTTAAAAATTGATTTTTTCTAAAATTTTTTTCTCCGTATCGTGAAAGAGGCGTCATGATCTAGATTCCAAAAAATCTTGATCAAATTCGATTTCTTGATGAAAAAATTAAGGATTTTGTAAAAATCATAAATTCCCATCTTCAATGAAGATTCTTCATGGTTCAAAGATTATTTGTATTTGTAAAACTTTTTTTTGAAAACCCATTAGCAGATATGAAAATGGCTCTTAGAGGGTTAACTAACACCTGGTTTGTCTTTCATTTATATAGTTAATTTGATATTCTCATAAATTAAGTCCGAAAAAAATGAATGTAGTCCGGAATTCACATAATGACTGCGTTGTAATGTATGTATAGAACAAAACTTTCTCTTTCTATATACAAGATGAATTTCACTTGTCCTCAGTTTTTCTCTTGTTATAGCTAGTAGTATTATATACCCAATATATATATTTTGTAATACATAATATATATGCTATATATATAAGAGTATATAAAGTCTTATTCGTATGTATGTATGTAAATAATATATATATCTACTATTCTATGTGTGTTAGTTGCTTCAAGTAAGCAAGACTAGTTGGCCAATCAGATGATGATTTCATTTAAACTGAGAGACATCCCCGCCAACACAAGTTGAAGATACAGTTTTTGATCGTAACATCTTTTGGTAATAATTATTACATTGGTAAATATTCATTATTTTCACTCTTGGTTAACGTGTCATACAACTGGTCTCTAACATTTTTCCTTGACCTGGATTAAAAAAACAAACAAAACAGAAGAACCTAGTAGGCAGCAATCGTGGGAAACAAAAGGTAATTTGATAAATACCCCCAATTGACTAGACTGAATGCACTCAGAACTTGTTGTCATAATTAAATTTAAATGTACATCTTTCAGGAATATACACAAATTCAAGGAGTATTTTATTGTAGAGAACGTTAAAAAACTCACAACTGAATGGATGTCCTTGTGAAGCCGACAGAGTTCAACTTTAACTCTAGAACCAATGTGAGTTTCCCTATTTCTCTTTGATAATCTTAATCAGTTCCTTGGTGTAATTAAGATGAGGTAAGAGGCGTGATTACAGCCCAGGTTTTATATAAGAACAAGCATGTGCGAAGTTTTCCAGCATTCCGTCATAAAACCTGTCACACATCTCATACAACAAAATAATTCTTGTTTTAAGCGACCCTCGAGAAATCTATCTCTCTTCTTATTAGAAATAAATAACAATAAAAAAATATTCTCCTATACTAAAATTCGTGACGCATGTTTATTATAACACAGTGTCAAACCAAGTTTATTGCCTTCTAAAAATATTTACAAGATTATTAGAATAAATACATAGCAAGAAGTAATCTGACACGTATTACTCCCCTCTATTATATTTAACTCTAGCATCTCACGACAGCCCTTGGGATGGAGGAAGACTATCAGATTTTCTCCAAGTTCCCGACATCTCTATCTATGGCTCACTTGAGACAATTTCTGGCCAAAAACATAAACGAATATGTAAGTGGAATAGATGGTGGAACAAAATATAGCTTCTTTGTTGAATCACTCTTCTTTTAGATAACTCTCGGGGATTTTCATGAATATTTTGCCGACAGTTGGATATCCAAAGTCGCCATACGAGTGTACGAAAAAAGGTTTCCTTTCAACGTCTCAGGAGTTTCAGATGAGAACTTTGAGCTCCAATTAAACCAGACTGGAGATTACGAATATTTCACCCTTAGAGCAACAAGGAATGTAGAAACAAATGAGCCTGTAAAGATGTTTTACATCTCCATTGATGTTGGGTCATCGGAGAGCGAACATGTCTCGCCAAGGAACCCCTTGGAAAAATCATCATATTCAATAGAACGTCTTTTATCCTCATCAACAACAGACCCTGCCCATCCCATCAACAACAGTTCTAGTTCATCAGAGGAAATTTATCCAAAATCTCCGCTAATCTCTCCAGATAGACCGATACCCGGTGAGATAACCGGGAGAAATTTGAGCTTCAATCAAAAATCATTGATCTTTTCAATATTCTGGCTTCAGAATCAGTTGTCCTTAAGTAAGAACCTTGGGAGTAACAATGATTTTGTGTCTTCTTCCGCTTCATTATCAGACGAGCCTATCCAGAAAAAGATGGACCAACCTCGACCGAAAGAAGCCAAGAATGAACAGAAACGGTCACAAAGAATTCTCCCTTTTCCCCTGGAACGTAGAAACGGTAGAATGCAATACCAGTGCAATATTTGTAATAAAAACTTTGGCCAATTATCCAACCTCAAAGTTCACTTACGCACGCATACCGGAGAGCGCCCATTTCAGTGTAACGTTTGCAACAAGGGTTTTACCCAGTTGGCTCACCTTCAAAAGCACAACCTTGTACACACAGGTGAACGACCGCATGAATGTAACGTGTGCAAGAAACGGTTCAGCTCCACGAGTAATCTCAAGACCCATTTGCGTCTTCACAATGGGGAACGTCCGTATTCCTGTAGGATGTGTCCGGCGAAATTTTCCCAATTCGTCCACTTACGATTGCATAGAAGGCTTCATTCTAGGTAAGTATTTTTGCGATCAAAGTGTTCTTTAAAAGTAAATTCTAATTCTCGTCTTGTATATATAGGGATAAGCAATTTAGTTGTCCGAGATGCAATCAAAGCTATCAGGAAAAGGATGGTCTCAAGGGCCATTATCTCTCTGGGGAATGTTTCAGCCCGGAGGAGTTGCCGCCCAGAATTGATGACCAGGATTTCTGGGAGAACAGTTCAGGAAGTATTCAGTCCCTTGACTCAGATCAACTTGTTGAAGCATCAACAGCACTTAGATAAATCAGTCCCCCATCCCTTCCTTCCTTCATTCCTAGTTTTTTCTCCCATATTTATATGGAACCCCATCATCAGAATTTGGAATTTTTGAAATATACAAAACCAAAAGAAAGAATACACACATTTTAAAGGTTGTAAAAGAATAATAAAAGAGTTTTATTCTCATATAAACTTAGCTTGATCAATCGATAGGAGATCAAAGGTTATATTTCGTACTTTCTAATACCAGTCACAGGTGACCTCTGGAGATATTTCTTGGATTGAAACTAGGTTACTCTAACTCTACATTCTTTAAGATCAAAACTCAAAAAATATAGACTCTTTCTTGTTGCTATTTACTAAATAGTATTTAGTGGAGAGTTTTGGTGTTTTTTCAGCTTACATTTATCCTAATTTCTTTGGGAATTTTCATTCAATTATTTTACTCTTACTCATTTTTAAAGTGACACTACTGATGATCCTTTAAGAAACTCTTGCTATACTTTTTCAAAAAAATAATTTTTGTTTAAACTTTCTTTCTGAAAACCTACTTCTCAGGGTCTTCAGATTTTTTTTTCAGAGTAATAATACCTTTAGGACTCAAATATGCAATGGTCTGAACTCTATCTGCTATACTTTCAAAGATTGATTTTTAAATACGCATTGCACAAATAGGACTTTGTTTCCTTGCTACCTTACAATGCTGTCTTCTGGCTTGTATTGGTCTATCTGTAAAAAATAAAGGAGAGAGAAAGGTGTAGTAATTCTTTAAAAATAAGGATTATAAAATTACAGTGATTGTTATAATAATCAGAATTATTAGAGTAATAAATCTGATAATATATAATTCATCACTTGAAAGAAAATTAAAATTAAGATTAGAATAAAATACATTTAGATTACCCTGATAAAAATAGTTTGGACTCACACAATATTTCGAATACATGTCGTATTCTTCTTCTAGAGAAAGAGTGTTCAATGTGCCCAGTGTGGAAGGACCGAGAGTAAGGGGGTCCGAATGAAAGGTGAGAGAGATACCACTACAGTTCTGGTCATGAAATAAAATTCTCTTGGACCTGAAAATTTACGTGAATATTTAACTCGTACTCATTTAGTTAAAATCTGAATGAATTGTAGTACGGTTTCATTGAAACTGGAATTAATGAAAATTAAAGTAAAAAATATTCACGTATACTTACATATACGTCCGAAATTCCCATAGAGTTATTCATCATTGTCAGTATAAAAAAAGAATTTTTTAATTAGAGAAATATATATTTCGCCAGGTCTTATCAATCTCTAATCCTGGTTCAATTAAATGATTATAAATATTAGTTCAATGAAATTTATGTTAATGAAATTGTAAAATTCTTGAAACACTTCCAATTGATGAAAAACCAAAAAACTTCTCTATTATTAGATGTAGAAAAGAAAAATTAAAAATCAATTGGGCCAAGGCAACTGCAAATCATGTAAATGGTTCTTTTGGATGCATAAGTTAGGATCTTCGTTCATGATTAGAAACTTTTCCCGGATTTTTAGGTCTATAGTTTGTCGTTTGGGCATTTGAATAAAATTTTGAAATTTTCTTCACTTGCTTCACAACCACATTGCTCTAGGTGCTTTTTAATTGAGGAAACGACAAACTTATAGACCTAAAAATCCGGGAAAAGTTTCTAATCATGAACGAAGATCCTAACTTATGCATCCAAAAGAACCATTTACATGATTTGCAGTTGCCTTGGCCCGATTGATTTTTAATTTTTCTTTTCTACATCTAATAATAGAGAAGTTTTTTGGTTTTTCATCAATTGGAAGTGTTTCAAGAATTTTACAATTTCATTAACATAAATTTCATTGAACTAATATTTATAATCATTTAATTGAACCAGGATTAGAGATTGATAAGACCTGGCGAAATATATATTTCTCTAATTAAAAAAATTCTTTTTTATACTGACAATGATCTAAAATTAGTTTTACAACAGGAGAAGAATCTGCCGAAAATTTTTGACTCTCCCAAATGGCTGAGAAATATATAAAGCTAATTAATATGAAGATGGAAATTTATGATTTTTACAAAATTCTTATTTTTTTCATCTAGAAATCGAATTTGATCAAGATTTTTTGGAATCGAGATTATGAGGCCCTCTTTCAGTATACGGAGAAAAAAATTGGAAAAAACCATTTTTTAAGGAAAATTTGGCAAATTGGAAATCTTGAAGAAGCGCCAAATTCCCATTTTTTTAAACTTTGAAAATTTTTGTTGATTTCAATGTGAGAGAGTGATCAAAAGTCGAGTTTTAGGATCACAAAAAATCGATGATCATCATTAAAATTTTGATAAATTCGTCTGGGATCTTGAAATATCAAATTTCATCGTCTTTCAAGTAGTGAAAATGATGAAAAAATCAAAATTTGATTTTGACACGATTATGGGGTGATTCTTCATATTCTTACATACCAGATTCAGGATATTTAATTTCTTTGTCTTATTGTGATCCTAAAAATCGACTTTTGATCACTCTCTCACATTGAAATCAACAAATATTTTCAACTCAAAGTTGAAAAAATGGGAATTTGGCGCTTCTTCAAGATTTCCAATTTGCCAAATTTTCCTTAAAAAATGGTTTTTTCCAATTTTTTTCTCCGTATACTGAAAGAGGGCCTCATAATCTCGATTCCAAAAAATCTTGATCAAATTCGATTTCTAGATGAAAAAAATAAGAATTTTGTAAAAATCATAAATTTCCATCTTCATATTAACTAGGTGTATATGTTACTGTTTATCTTGTTACTTTTGATATTCTTATCACTTATAACTTACAAGTTATCAGGTACTCCTAAAACTATCTGAATGGTTTGTTAAACTCGTAATTTGGTTACAAGATTATCTGGAACCTTTGATAGGCCTAAGATTACCTGATAGTCTTTAAAATATCTATATTTGGATTACTACCTTGTTATTATTGAAACATGGTAATAACTTTAACGGACTATTATTTTTAAATTGTATAAGAAGTCCCAAATAAGGGACCTTAACAAAGCCTTTTATATTTTCGAATTGTGAGATTTATTTCCTAAACCATAATAATGATGGCTTGTATTGGTCTATCTGTAGAAAAAGAAAGGGGAAAGAAGGGTGTATTATTTCTTGTAATTCATCACTTGAAGGAAAATTAAGATTAAGAATAAAAAACATTTAGATTATCCTGATAACAATAGTTTGTACTCGCCCATACAAGCCAGAAGACAACATAGTCTGGTAGCAAATAAACTACTCAATCTATATCGAACAGCTCACTGAAGAACTACTTGGTTCAAAATGATAAAAAAATTGTTACTTTTATAGTTATATTGATTAATTAGCAAATTATATCCAGAAGTAAATATATAGTACTGCTCATAAATTCTCAAATTCAGCTGAAAGGATAGCTGTGCTACTTTCTGAAGGCCAATTTAATTTGACTTGAATGTTACTAGGGAACATGCGTAGAGTTATTTTGTTGTTGTTATTTTGTATATTTAGTCAAAAAACTTTTCTTAACTTCTAGTATACTAATAATGTAATATTTTTTTTTTAATCTCCAATCAATAGCCATAGACAAAACGAGAATAAATTACTCAGTCATGTTTACCAAAATGTAAACTCAAACATTTCGTCACTCTTCTTCCTACAAGACACAAGAATTCACATTTCTAATTAGAAATGCTTCATTATAATGTCCTCCTTTTTATTAGTTTCATGTTGGTTATGGTGCCTCTGAGACATGTGGACCTGTTACAGTCACCTATTGCAATGATAAGGGCGATGGCTCAGTTGGCGTTCCCATCTGCTGTAGTGAAATTCAACTCAAGGATGTCCCACACATGGACATTATCACAGCTCGGGATTTAAGAGGGGAAATTTGCATTAGAGGACCCAACTGCACCAAAGGCTACTATAATAACCCAGAACAGACCAAGGAGTTGATTGATGACGAAGGCTGGTTGCATACTGGTGATGTCGGTTGTTGGGACTCCAAGGGACGATTAGTCATTGTTGATCGATGTAAGAATCTTTTCAAGCTAAGCCAGGGTGAATACATCTCCCCTGAGAAACTCGAGAATGCCTATCAGCTATCAACCATCATTGAACAGGTGAGAACAGTCACCTTTTTTGAATTTATTCAACATGAATTGTTATGATCACTTTTTTATTTAGATTTTCATTGATGGCGACTCAACCAAGGATCATATTATCGGCCTGGTAGTGCCAAATTTTGAAGAATTGTCCAAAGCCTTGCCCAGCTTGAACACCAACAATCCGAGTGACTTGAACTCTGATCCAGTGAAAAAGGTCATCCTAGATGAGATGAAGAAAATTGCCACAAGCCAAGAGTTCAATCGACTTGAACAAGTGAGGTCCTCAACTCTCTTGATCTTTTTTTCATCTTTTTTTATATTCATTTTTTTAGACTACAGCCATATTGATACTCAAAGATGCTTTCACTCTAGAAGAGGGTCTACTGACACCAACATTGAAATACGTTCGAAACAAGATTCGTGAAAAGTACGCCAAAGAAATTCAAGCTCTCTATTCCAACTGAGTAGATAGAGATTGAAAGCCAAAAAATCACTCATAATGCAAAATATTTTCCATTGGACGAGCTGTGCACAACATTCGACCGTAAACATGACTCAATATGAAAAATCTCTGTCGCAAAGTAAATAAAAAATATTCAAGTAAAATCAATGAATGACAATTGTGGAAGAAAACTAAGATGAATATTTTAATTTCAGTTGAAATAACACTAAAAATCTCATCATATTTTATCCTTATTATTACTCCTACTACACTTTAGAACATTTATCTATATACATTAGTTTTTGGTTTTTATTTTTCCGATTATTCAGAGTGTAAAAAGACTCATCGCATATAATGAAAAGTTCCATTTCCCATTTCTACCAGTGTACATTTGAGTAAGGAGAGAGAAACATTCCCATTCACTATCACGGAACAAAACACCATATATATATATTATAGTACCAATAAATAAATGTATTTCCAAGTGATGAGGAGAGAAAAGAGTATTACTTTTATATATACAATGATACAATAAAAAGTTTATCATTCAAAATTACAGTATTTTTCATCGTCAACAGTTGATTAATCCTACTAATAGAGCTGGTCTAAAGACAAGAAAAAAGAGCAAATACAATACCGTTTCCTAAATACTACTCTAATAATCAAGGTATTCTATTCTACTCAACAAAATTCAGATTAGAAATTCGTAGAATTCGAATATTAAATCAACTTCCATATGCCTCAATAATTTGTAAACAACATAAACGAATGCCAGATTCCTAGGGGTGGGGGATAGTAAAATGAATGAATTGCATCAAAATTCGAATAAGATTTATTCAAACTTTACAAATACACATATAGAATAGGTAATTTTCAAATTTTAAACAAAACTCTTTTAAATGGACTGGAATTGCAACGATCTCAGGTGATGGTTCAGACTCTCTGACTGACTCAACAGCAAAACTTGAATCTCTTGAGAATTTTTGGCTGGACCAAGATTGCCGCGAGTAACAGTCGTTGAATATCCTTCATGTTGAGTAGGCTAAGTCCAATGCCAATGTCACCAAAAGGGGTTGGAGGGTCAATCGGCTGAATAAGGCCCATTTTTACTCTTTCTCTGGCAGTGGTCAAATGAAACGGTTCTCACTATCACTAACTGAAATAGTCGTAATAATTTTACTTATATACAAGAGTCTAGCAAAAATATTAATTATTCTACGTCGAATACCGTCAAGAAAAAAAAGATGTTTTTTGAGTGCACTGGCATCAAAAGGCGTCAAAAAAGCATAGTATTTATGCAGTAAGATAATTCATCATGGTTACACTCTTGTGGAATTGACAAGCAGAGAAAAGGTCAAATAAATTATTAATCGGAAATAAATTTTAATTCAAATTCATAGTAGAAAATATACATGGATGAGTGACAAGAGTGTTTCTGTGTCTGTTGTGAATACTTGTTACTTGTTTAGAGTTTAGCGTACATCAATCTCTCGGTTCCTTCTACCCGACCTACTCATGTCCTCGTGGGGTTCACGTTCCTTGTGACGTCTCTTTTCGCCGCCTCTGGCATCATTTGAAGCATCACGTCTACCTTTCTTCCTCTGTCTCTCATAGTCATCATGAGGTTCACGACGACTCTTGCGTTCCTGACGATTCGGAGTTTCCTCCTTCACCTTTTTCGATTTGGGGTCAACTTTATGTTTACTCCTGTCTTTCTTCTTCTCATCGACTTCTCGAAGGACTTTGTGGGGGGACTTTTCCTTCTTCTCGTTCTTCTTTTTGTTTAGAGGCTTCTTCTTTTTCTTTTTCTTGGGAGAGTCTGAATCAGAGGAGGAACTGGAGCTACTTGAATCACTTGAAGATGAGGAACTATTACTACTGCTGGATGAATCAGATGATGAAGAACTGGAACTGCTTGAGGATGAGTTAGAGCTGCTGGATGAGGAACTACTGTCGTCATCGGAGGAACTATCTGATGATGAGGAATCATCAGATGTGTCTTTTTTCTCTTCTGGCTCTGGTGGCAGGGTTATTTTACCTTCTTTAACCTGGTTCAAAAACTCTCTCAAGTCAACAGATAATCCACCGAGACCGATGACAGTTAGAAAGTTGATTGCAAATCTAGTATCTTTGGGATTGTTTCTGGGGAAAATTCCAGTCAAATGGGGTTGAATAGTTTCGTCGCGGAGTCTCTCCTGGAGTTTCGCAAGACCCATCTGAGCATTCATATCGAGGAGCATGTGTTTGATGAATATACGACCTGAGGCTGTGGTATCTCGTTCGTTGAGCTTGATACACTGTAAAACAGTCCAATTGATTGAATCAGAGAAGAGGAGATGAGAAAAGAACATGGCAATATTCCTTAGTTTAGATGTCTCTAAACGATGAATTACCGTGTACTGCTCGACAAAGATACGCTCAAATTGTTCTTGATATGAAATACATGGGCCAGTAAATTGTTTTTTCTCCTCAAGACGTTCCTTAACACCTGAAGGTTTACCATAGGCAGATGATGGCGTTTCGTTCTTCTTTTGAGTATCATTGTTCTGGTATACTTTAACAGAGCAAAGGCGCTGAGCAAGCTGGCCATATCGACGTTCGTATGATCTGGTTTGTGCACAACAATCAAGAACCATAGATGCGACTTCGTATTCTTCACCAGGACGAATTTTCAGTTGGAGGAGACGATGAGCACCTTCGTCCGAGCTCAGACTGCTCTGCATCATTAGATAAATTGTCCTTCTTAGCGTAATCTTGAGAAAAAATATGTGTGATTACTTGAGAGTAAGTTTAACTAAATTTCATCAATATTTTACGAATAAGTAGAATCTCACCAGATTTGTTTCTGTCTGATCAATGATTGTCTGGCCATCCTTGGTTGGACCTTTAGCAGTGGTTCCGTCTTCATTACCATTCTCTTCATCATCGTCTTCGTCATCGTCATCGTCATCATCGTCTTCATCATCATCCGTGTCAGCAGAGAGAAAGTTTGCCTTGATAGATTCGTATTTTTTCTCGTTCTCTTCATAGTTTTCATCAAATTTGAAGACGTTGAGATGTTCTTCTGGATCGATTTCATCAAGAAGGGACAACGAATGAACTATAATGTCGTCTTCTTCGACCAAGTCCAACTCCTCGATTATTGTGGGATAATCTTTCCAACTTTCTCGTCTAATCTAATAAAAATATTTATTAATATACATATTTGACTTGAAAGTATAATTTTTTATCAAGACCTACTTGGAATAAAACTTCAATCATGTATCCAACACGCTTATCACATTGACCATCGTTGAGAATTCTTCTGAGATGTTCAAATATTCCATGGAGACCTTGCGGCACAACAGATTGCAAGTATAGACCACACTCCTTGAGAACCATTATGGCCACTTCCACAGAATCATTTGTAGTCTGCTCTAATAAGAGGGTTAAAAGTTCTAATATGATGAGTTCATGGACAACACGTTGGTTCACAAGATGAGCGAGAAAATTGGCGTCAGTTAAACATCGATCTTTTTGATTTCTTCGAAATGATTTCCTAAAATCGTTAATAAGTCGCATAACGACTAATTCTCCAACCTGAGGCAATCTAGTATTTATTATACTAATCAGGGCAGCAAATACATGCGTAAAGGTGGGAGAAGATGATTGAGCAAGAAGAATAGATTTGGCAAATAGACCTCGGCCTCTGACAATATTTTCAGACAAAATTTGTTTAACAATTTCAGTTATATTTGATACATTCACTTTATTGATGAGACCATGGATTGACTTTTTAAGAGCTTCCCAAGCAATTCTCTGATATGCTTCTGATTTTTTATCAGTAATTTTCTCCTTCATAGCCTTGAGCTTAGCGGGTGGGATGTAAGCACCTCCCGTAAGTCCAAGAAGGACGTTGACGTCTGGCTCATTGGCTTTTTCAGTATTAGCATTTTTCTCTACATACTTCCTTTTCTTGTGCTTTTTACTTTTATGCTTATCAGATCTATGTTTGTGATCGAATACGTCAACCTCTACATCAGACATTATTAACGTTAAATCAAACAGTTAAATTTTCGATAAATTTTAAACAACTGTCAACATGTCGAGTATAGAAATATTTTGTTCAAATCAGTTAATAGTAATCATTTTATTCATGAGAAAAACTTAAAAGCTGTACGTTCCATCTGTCTGGCCAATATTTCCTTGCAACCTCGTCGGCTACTACAACGATAGGTTAGCACAGAAGAAAAGTTTATATTCTACATTTTTAAGCGGATCAGACTATGACTCAAACAGCTTACTTGCAAAAAAGAATGGATTTTCTCATGAACTCATCCGTTCCGGATTAAACGGATACTTATTTTTTGAAGAATCAAATTTAATATTTTTTGCCATTGTAGATAATCAAAATTTTGATAACAGTTTATTCTCGCTCAATTTTCATTCAAAGTCATCAGCCAATTTTAAAAACAAGAGTCATCAAAATATATGGAAAATAGATAAACTCATTTATTCTTTTGCATGTTTAAGGAAGAATATTATTCATAAAAACAACAAAAAATCTCGTACCAAGAAATCAATGCGTGCACCACTCGCAGTTGTCTTTCCATTGGATAAATTAAGAATATATGGTATTGTTAACGATTACTTCAAAGTTGAAACAGGGTCCAGTTCACCTACAGGAGAGGGTCATTTTCTTTTTAGTATTCAGCTCATTGATAGTTTCAAAGTTCTTTTGAATGAAAAACTTTCATGGAATCAACGAAAACGGTTCAAAAGGGTTAATGATTTCGATTCTATCCTCATACCAAGGATATTTGAAGAATTTGAAAATTACGAAACTCTTTCAAGGAATCGGAGGTTTATTGATGAAAATAAAATACTTCCTCTTGACAAAACCTATTCGAGTAGGATTCAATCCAATTCAAGTATTGTGTCAAAAGTAAATCTTTATATCAACGATAGACCTAGCTTCAGCGATAAGATTCAGGCAAAATTCTCGTCAAAAAGTGAGCCATTTCCTTAAAAATTTCTATCATCTAAATTAACTGAATTATTTGTAGACTCGTCCAAAGAATCTCGAGGAAATGATTTGAACAAAAGTGGAAATAACCCCAACAATAAGTCATTACATTATGCTGAACTATATTTTTCCGAGATCAAGTATAAAAAATTGCAATAAATTTGTTCTCCTCATTTTTTGTTGTCTCTGGAGAATATGTCTAAATACTCTTGGTAGAGGTGAGACGAACAAAATTCATCTTGTTGAACAATAATCCTGGGATTTATTAGCAGATTTTCGTAGTCATCCTCAACATATTCGATCATAATCCTTCTAGCACGCAATGGACGAGTGATCCAATCGGAAAGAATTTTGAATAACTGATTTTCTGTATTGTAAAAGGACCCCCTGTTGAATTTTGTATCTTTGTGGAATAATTCCGGATATACGAGGCGATTGGGACACAAGGGAATGCACCCCAAAGCAACGCCTTCCAACATGGAAATACCATAAAATTCATGCATAGCTGTCGATAATACAACATCAGATTCTGATAATATGCTCCAATAATCCTCTTTCCTTTGATACCCTTTATTGAGGATGATGTTGGTCTTGTTTAACTCATCAAAAAGATCACTCAAGCAACTGGGAACATCTTGTGTACTTTGTCCTATGATTGAAAGATGAAATCTATCTTGATATTCCTTTGCCAATTTTCTGATAACATTGACCAAAGTTTGCGGATTCTTATCGTGTTCCCATCGATGGGGCCAAACCAATTTAAGATTGCTTTCACCTCTACTGAGTATTTGTTCAAGTATCATTTGTTTTGTGTATTTTAGAGGTCTCTCTATGATTATGTACAAGACTCTGGACTTTTTAATTATATCATCAATGAACTCAGTGGGTAGAGTTATAGGACACTTGTTGAGGTACGGGCGAACATGATTGAAAAACGATTCTTTATTGAAGCTGGAGTTGAACAAAATCTCATCTGCTGCAATGCATGAGAGAATCTGTGAGTAGCTATGTTTATCACAATATTGGAACCTACCCTAATTGGAAATCATTTTCATTATCATTCTTTAACGGGTAAATTAGTTGATTTTCATGAAAGTATAAAACTTTTCTAGCTTTAATCAGATTAGGTCGAATTCCAAGTAACTCGGAAAAGTTGAAAGAAGCAGACGCAAAAATGTTTTCGTAATCGATATGAGGAATTTTAGTTGATAGTATAAGTGCACTAACACGAATGGACCAATGCCATTTCTTGGGACATAGAGTAATCAAGGTACAGTCAAGACTTTTACTTAGGACACAATTTAACTGATCAATAAACTGCTTATGAGATCCCCCATAAAATGGTTCTATCAAAAGAACCTTGGTCATTCAAATTGTATGATAAATAAGAAATTTTATTGGAAAATCTTCAAATTATTCACATAACAAATCTAAAACTCGAGGAAATTTTTAAAAATGCATCTGAGAAATTTGATTGTTATAAAAGCTTGCAGAGGTTAAATGCAGATTTCTATAAAATATAATGGAAAGGTTATAAAAATATCAGATTTAGATGAAAACGAAACTATACTTGATCTTAAGAATAAAATAGCTAGAGAAACTAGCATTTTGCCTGATAATCAAAAGATTCTTGGCTTCACTCCACTCAATAATGCCAAAATTGAAGATGAAACCAAGCTGAGCGACTTTAAATGGACAGAAAATAAAAAGCTTATGCTAATCGGATCCACAGAACTTCAAATTAAAAATGTCAATGAAAATCTCAAGGTTGATAATTCTGTAGCTAGTCACGAAAGTGAAAGTGAAGATGAAATTCCTTATGAGAAAATGTAATAACTCTTCAATAATTCCTAACAATTTTAGGCCTGTATACTTAGATAAAGTTCAGTCAAGAATAGATACATACAAGATTGAAACTCTTAATCCGCCGAGAAAAGGGAAAAAACTTTTGGTCTTGGATATTGACTATACAATATTTGGTGAGTTTTTGATTTAATTCCTCAATCTTTTTCGCGAGTAGTGATTACCATCATTGACTAAAAGAAATTAAGTTACTTTTTATTAGAAATTAATGATGCAATATGTATTTATGATGACTTCATAAACGACCTGTTAAGATTTTATTATCAAAATTACCAATTAAGCTATAAGATATTCATGTCTTAATGTGGGGTGAATAAAATAAAAAATCAAAAGAGACCCAAATTACCTCAGAAACTAAACAGTTATGGAATTAGTAGATCAAAAGTTTTGAATAAACAAAAGAATTTTTTGATTCAAGATCACATTTCCAGTGCCCAGAATGCTCTCTTATTGGCTCGTCCGCACCTGTTTGATTTTCTAAGTAGGTCATATGAAAAATATGACATTGCATTTTGGTCTGCCACCAGTATGACCTGGATCCTAGCCAAGTTGACCGAGCTGGGTATCATTGGGAAGACTGATGTTCAAAAGGTGAAACGACTCCTCAATGAAAACCAGATTGAAGCAACTTTTCAGCCTGCCAACAAGGTCACTGGGTCAGACATTGATGTCCCTTTCAAAGTCCTCTGTCTAGTTGATTCGGGTGGAATGATTAGTGTACATCTTGATGATTTGGGAGTGAAAGAGGTCAAGCCATTGGCTGTCATTTGGAATAAATACCCGGAATATGGTCCTCATAATACCATCATGTTTGATGATTGCAGTAGAAACTTTATCATGAACCCTAAGAATGGTCTCAAAGTTAGTATTTTTTATTTAAATTTTGAAAACCATCATATAAGCCCTCAGCTGGTCCTATTTATACAATGCATTGATAACTTTCTTTATATGGTTAAAATAATCTAAACATTGTTCATTGATCACTAGGGGGTAGATTTAAAAAATTATATTTTGACAATTCTATAATGCTTGGCCTTTCAAGGTGTACAATGGGGAGAACTATTTCAAGTTCCGTTTGTTCTATATTTACATGATAAAGCCAAAGTTTTAATTTTTTAGCGTTCAACACCAAAAAATGTTGTCACTACTTTCAAGTATTTTTTCATTTCTAAATCGTTTTTGGTTCCTGTTTAGTTTTCCCTTTTCATCGCTTACCAATGATTTCAATATTAAGATTCAAGATGAAGCTGCCAAGGCTTTTGATTGAAAATTTGTTAATTCTTTGCTCCAATAGAGTCTATCCAATAGTTTATAAATATGCTCATTACAAATCTACAGTTGTTTTAATACAACTATTTTCGCTTCAAAACCTACCTCTATTATAATTACTTTTCTCAAAGAAAAACTGTACTCAGGTCGAATGAATTGCTTCTTATTAACCATTAGACTAGAGCTTAAAGAGACAAAGGAAATTTTCTTTATTATTCGAATTTCATTGGATAATTTCTCTTTAAACCAAACCAAAGAGTGCTGAATTTTTATCATTGGTATCGGTTGAACGTTTCTATTGTATGAATATTAGGGTAATACAAAATTTTGTTTTCTCCGAACAATGTTCTATACCTTAATCAAAAATTATCAAAATTTACCCAATATCTTAGGACTTTCATTGTATTTAGTAACGTCTTATTTTCGTCTGTAAAAGGTATAGTCTCTGAATAAGCATCAAATTGTTGTCAATGTTTCAAATTTTAATTCTCTATTGAGGTGTTCAAGCCATAATTTTGTGTGCAATCTTATGCAGGTTAATTTTAGGAAAAATTACCTTCCTGAGACGAAAAATCTTTTCGGATAATTTCGTCAGAAAACCACTTCTAATTTATTTTTGTCACGATGCTACTTGTAGGTATGATGGTTATAAGAATGAATTAAAAATGGGTGTGCTTTAAGTTCAAATTTAAGTCCGTCCAAATTTTGAAATTAGCTTTCATAAAACTTCCGACTTCTAGATTGAAGTGATAGCGTCAAAGTCTTTTATATTAAAAAAGATACGAGGCTTTTATTTGATCCATAAGACTAATTTCATTACACTTTATTGAAAAGGATTACGGGAAAAATAATATCGGTTCTAATATGAAAAAACTTTTCATCTTGTTTATTTTAATACAAAATCTATTTCTATTCTACAAAATTTCATTTGATTATTAATCTTGATCTTTTTCGTAAAACTTGAAGTACTTTAAATTATTATTTTTAGAGGACATAAATTGCCTGATTTTCTCAAAAATTTTTATATTTTAAAAACAGAAATAAATTTGAAATAAAAATCTAATAAGAAGATATCAAAGTGTTTTTATCTAAGGTAAATAAGATTATTGTAAAGTTTAAGGCTCTAATTCAAATCCGGAAAAGCTTTTAGAGAAATTAAACAAAAATAAAAATTTATCGAACGGTAACACAAGAAAAAACTTCTTTCTAGTGTAATTAGAATCGATGGATACAAAATTTCATGCCGATATATAACACGAACCATCAAGAATTGTGGTCGCCCTAGAAAAACCTCCATCCTGTATAACTACATATACATTGGTGCGTAACCAAAAATTTGTCTTGAGAAATTCTAAACTCATTATTATGAGCCGATGAACAGCTTGGGCTGTAGTTAAACCAACCTTGCGTTATAACTATAAGATAAAAGAATTCTGCATTTGGACACTTTTCACTCTGAGGCTCATTGATGTTCTGGGGATGCTTCTCTATGCCATGACACTTTCAGTTACTGAAATAATTTATTCTGAAAAATACCAACAAATTTCAGAGAAAAACACAAAATAGTGGCTGAGAAAAATAAAAGAAAGGAGAACTCGGGCAGATAACCGTTGGATAATGATAACTATTATTTATTCCCCAAGATCAGTCTTTTTCTAGTGAAATAGTTGTTTCTCAAAAAAATATTTAATTCCCTACAAGGAAGAAAGATGTAAAAGAGAAATTCAGCTTTTTTCTTTCCGAGTAATTTTTCCTTGAGAATGAAAAATTTCCCAAAAGATCTTGTTCCCTCTATCTTGGCGTTAGGAAAAAAATTTTGTCATTTTTTCTCACAAGTCATGCGATTGAGATTACTCCTTTTAGTCATGCAATCTCCAATTTGCAAGAGAAATTGGCCCCTTCAACATTCTAAAATTTTCCATCTCCAATTGCAATTTACAAGATAACAAACTTGAGATTCCCATCTGACTGAATTGTAATTAACCAAAACTAACTAATTAATAATTATTTTCTCTCTACATACATGCAAATACCATAAGGATTAAAATTGAGGATAATTTTAATTTCCCCGTTGGGATTCATCATTTGAATGCAGGACAGAAAGATTCCCAGGAATAATATTAATTATAATCTCTCTGAAGTTGCATTTGCAGAAATATCCTAGTTTCAGATCAAGATTAGCAGTTCTTTTTCCGTGAAATTTCCACATACAATTTTGATACTATGATGTGTGAGCTCTAAAATAACTGAAAATTCGTTTGCAATTCTATGCATAGTCGTGCATTACCCAATTTCCCTAAATTTTCTTGTAGGCGTAGTGGAATAACAAAAATTAACAGAAATGATCCCAACATAATTATAGTACTATTTTCATTGAAAAAAACACTTGAAGCAAAAAGGATATTCGAAAATTTAATGAAAACGTAGTAAAAATTCATCGAAAAAAAATCGGCGGGATTTTTAAAAATGTCTGACCTTTAAACTTGAATATTATCACAGACAAGCATTTTGATACTTGATCTTACTTTCGGTTGACCATCTGCTAAAGATATCAGATTTCATCATGGAACAGAAAAAATTTACGATTTTTCGTTTATTTTTCAGGCTTGAAATAGAGTATATGGTATATGTAGATATATGGTTTATATTCAGGTATTTTCAAGGAAAATCTAAAAAGTATAGCATCTTGAGTGCTTTAATTCAAGAGATAAAGAGGGATTCTTAGTTTTATGATTTTTTTCGTAGAATTTAATTGGATTTATGGCCTATTGCTATAGAGCATATTTTTTTAAAATCAAGCTCACGTAATTTTATCTTCAATGAGATATTTTACTTCTATAGGACTAAAATTTACCATTGTACAACAGAGGATGTACTGTAGAATCCTTTTAATACATTAACCCTCATCCGATAATTGGGATCCAATGGACCCTAATCCTATTTCTTTTTTCACTAATTCTCGAATTTTCTAATCTTCAAGAAAGGTTTATTTATTAAAATAAAACAAGACAAAATATTATTCTGTGTAATAATCCTGTTTTTAATGATCATTCTAAAGTTTTATACGAATTATTTGTACAATAAATTCACGCTATTCTTCTTTCATCCGTTTAAGGGTTAAATAAATGTTATCAGCAGTTTGAAATGGCTCCACAGCAATAGTTTTGGAAAAATGAAATTTAATACGTACGATATTTTCATAAAATTAAACTTTCTAATCAAATGTAAATTGAGTTTTTAGACCACAACTCATGCAACCTCTCAACCATTTTCTATTAGCTGAATGGGAATAACATTCATGGTCAAAAACCAATAATTTTATGCTTGAGAACTATCAAATAGTCAAAATTATCCAAAGATTTAAAAACTATAGTACTTTTAATCATGTGATATAATCAGACATTATGTGAGTCTTCCTCTCGTTCCGCTTTCAACCATTACTCTAATTTTGATTGATGCTTTTCTTTTTCTATTATTAAATCTTGTTGTTTAATTAAATTTAACATTGTAGTTAACTAATTCATCTTGTGTAAACTTACTCAGACAACTATGGATGCAGAGAAATTTAACCTTCTAATTAAACTGATTGACATGAAGTTTGGGAATCTATGATTTTTTCAAAAATCTCAATACTTTCATCAGGAATTCGAACTTGTTAAAGAATTTTTTGGAATCCTAAATATGTTGCCTACTTTCACCATTTGAAAAAAATTATTTTATGAAAAATATGGGCATTTTTCAAATTTTTGATTTTGGCGCAAAAATTCCAATTTTTAAGGATCAAGATTAGGTAAGAAATCAATTGAGATACATTTGTTTTTATGCATTGTTTGGGAGCTGAATTTCAATTTTTTGATCATTTTTACTACTTGAAAATCAATCAATGAAATTTCGATAATTCATAATCTTTCGAAAATGTTGGAAATTTGACGATGATATTCAGCTTTCTTGTCTCATCATCATGATCCTGAAAGTATTCTTTTGACCACACTCTCACATTACTAATCAGTAGGACGATCAAGATGCCTTTTTTGTCTTTTTTGAGAGTGAGTCTAAAATACTCTGAAAAATTCAGTCCTTTTTTTTCTAAACTTCTTAATAAGAGATATAAGTTTGCCTATTTGGAGGATTTTTAAAAGGATTTCTTTTTCATTTTTTTCAAGGATTGTGCAAATTTTCTATCATTGTTTATCTTGATGTTAGTTAAATTTTCATTGTCCGAATCTAATTTTAAGGGGGACTCGGTAAACAGCCAATAGAAATGGCTTATCCAACTCAACATCTCATTCTCATTCTGTTCACTTGAAGAGTTGATTAATTAGTGAGAGACATTCGATTTTATGAATTTACCTTTTTTGCTTTACTATGTTTGTAAAGCTACTTTTTGGATTAGCAATGAGATCTACTTCAAGTCCTCTATTAGCAAATATCTTCTTGAGATGCTTCTTGTGAGAAACATTCGATTTTATGAATTTACCTTTTTTCATTAAAAAGTATGCCTTTTTCTGGTCGCCCTACTAATCAGTGACTAGTAATCAGGGTAAATCATGTATTTTATTGATCTAAGGTTTTATCGTATGAATGGGTACATTATGTCCAGTACTCTAGTTTCAACAAGACAAAAATATAGTTTCATTAAATATTCCAAAATACCATATAACTAAACCATTATTGAAGAAGTGGTGAATTAAATTTTGTTTAAAAATTGCCATATCTCAGAATAGAAATGCTTTTTTCTGACCACCTTATAATAATAACTTTTTTGAGATCAGTACGCTTCAAACAACCAGTTAAGTCATATTTCTATATTTTGTTACAGTGAGTTCAAGATATAAACTCCTGTCTTCTAGTAGTTGTGTAAGGGGTTTTCAACGAATTCCTATACCAATTCTCCTTTTAGAGTACAAAATTATGAATTCCATTTTTTACTTGATATAATTTTCTGAATATCCTAATATTTTATTTCCTTACTCAACGATGTTTTGCAGTTTTTTTTGTAGAGAATTTGAAAATCTGTACATCGCATCTACCTTTCTAGCTAGAGATGAAAACATGAATGACTTCATTTTGTTCGGAAATATTTTTTGAACAAAAGAGTGGAAAGAAATTTTCCCATAGACTTTTCAGTTTATGAGTTATTTGAAGTCAAACTTTCTCCTTCATGTTTTCCCCTGTATAAAAAGGCAAAATTGTCGTGCAAAATCATCATGGATCAGAAATTTTTCAGTAATTAAGGTGACTGTGCTTGCCGCTCTGATGAGTTCATCATTTGAAAAAGAAACATAAAAATTAAGAGAGTACACCCAGTTGAAAAGGAAGTGGGAATTTACTTTGCGAATCCCCCCATCACCTTGTAAAATTTGAATGTTGATTCCTTGATCCATTCTTTTGCTTGAAAATCAGTTAAATTTTGATGATTCAACATATCCCTGGAAAATGAGGAGCTTATCAGAAATCTCTCATGGTGATAAACAGTTTTCTTGTCTCATCGTGATCTATGTCAACTCTTTTGCATCCAGAGAGCAATTTTATTCTTTTGCAGCATATGGCATAAAAATAGCATGTTTATTCTCCTCTGATAAACTATCGATTAGCTGACAGTAGTAGTAACAGTAGGCCAAATTCAAATGTTGCACAAAAATATTTCTTTTCCAACCTTCAAGATTACCTAAAGGTCATAAATTTACACTCTGTTAGATAAGATACGCTGCACTTGAAATAGGTGTGTAGGCATTTTTGCTGTGTTTACCAAATTCATCTATGCAAGGTCTTCTTGTCTCATCGTAATCCCTTTTCACGTTTGTTACTCGTTATCGTGTTAATTCTTCTGGTTAAGCAAGATGAATATTGTATTAATCACTTAATCAAGATTCATTTTATGTCACGAAATGCAAGGAAAAAGAGTTTATTCATTGAAAAATATGCACATAACACCAACTATTGGAATTTCCTCTATCTACAAGAGATTTTCAATTCTTTCCATATCTCAAGGAATAAAACTATCTTTTAATTTTAAAAAGGACTATCTCTACAGATACATCGTAATCTTTAACTTTTAAAAGTAAATCCACTAAAAAAGTAGTATTGTCAGGCAGAAAGAGAACTGTGTTGAAGACTGCTTCCTAATGAACTACTTGATTCGAAATGACGATTATACAAAATCTTTGTGATTTTTCATTATGGCTATCACATATTTCCATAGAACATTTCTTATTGCTCTAAATCTTCTTTTTACCCTATCCACTTGAAAAAGTAACAAGTGTATGCAGAAAAATAAATAAATAAACATTTTATGTCTTTAAGGATATTTTTATTGCTGTAAAACTTCAGTAAATTTTTATAAAACGGTTAATTTTTATCCACAGATTAAATCCTATCGTAATGCCCATGAGAATTGTCATTCCGACAACGAACTGAGTGAGCTCACCAAATACCTGGACATGATCTTTGATGAGAGTGATTTCACCAAACTTCGCCATTCCAAATGGAAAAGATTTATTGAAAAGCATAGCCATAAGAGGTCAAAGACATCAGAAGGATCACTCAAGGTTAAAATTAAAAGAACCAAAGATTAACTCTGTTCAAAGCTTTTTCTACACAATAAATTCATTAAACTCTATTCTCAGAAAAACTACATATTTGATATACATTTCATATATGAGTCAACTATCTCATATAAAAAATTTTAGTGGAAATTTCAAAGGGCGGGAATAGATGATTAAATGAGGAGAAATAATTAAATAATAATGGCTTTTATTATTAATACAAAATATTCAAAGAACAAACGATCTTCTCGAATTATCCATATCCTTTCTCTTTCTACACCACTCAAAGTCGCCGAATTTGGTGTCAAAAGTACCCTGTTGTATATTCAACAACTTCATAGTGAAACGTGGTCCAATCTCATTGGTGATAACTCTTTCGCCAAGATGATCATTTTCATCGTTCCCACCCCGATGTTGGTAGCGATAGTGTCTGAAAAATATGTAGTCTCTCTGATTGTGAAAGACCACAGTGCGATTGTGGCCTTTTGGCTTTTCCACCCGGGAATCGGGAGGGAAGAGAGCTCCAATACTTCTTTCTACACGAAGACCTAAATAATATTTACATTAAAATAAACATCAATAAGCAATAATAGTTGGCAACTTACCAACTCTCGTCATAAATCGCAGAGTCAAAAGTTGAGGTATTACGTCATACTCGAATTTGGCATCTTTACCTTTACTCTTGCGAAATTCCCTAGAGCGCATCACATTGGTGATTTTGAAGGTAAAGGTTGGACCAGCTGGCAAATGGGTGATAACAGCATTGTTTATTTTCTTTTTATCTTCTCCAAAAATTATAATTGCACTATATCCTTCATCATGGGCTCTTGGGATAAGTTTCTTGATAGAAGCGTGCCATCTTGCTAAAAAAGTTGTATTTGGCACAACCTGGTAACATGTTTGAAAAATTAGAACTAACTAATGAGAATTCCTTACAAAAAGACACTGTTTTTGGGCAGCACCGATCAGAATGAGTAACTAAAATTTTTGGTATTATGTTGTTCTGATATATTTCTGTGAATTCGTCATTATCATGCTCAGCTATGAGATCTTGGTCAGATTTGTTCGTAAAAGTTTCATCCTTATGTCTCAATGTTTCAAGAGTATGAGGTATACCCTTGGGTAAACCACTCTTATTACGTTCCTTCCTTTTCTTTGATTTGTCCTTGGACTTTTTAATGCGATCTTTTTCTCTAACAACATGTTGTTGGTGCTTATTTAATCCTCCAATCTCAACCATGTTAATAAATTTTTGTATTTTCAACTTAACTGAAGAATTTTTTTCATATTTTACTTAGCAATCTTTGTTTTTATTAAATACTAATTTGTATTATTTTGCAAATTGCTTTTTTAGTAGAAGAGAGCATCGTTTCATGGACGATGATGCTGTCATACTGCCAGTAATAAAAATTGAATTAATCTCTAGTCAAACCCTCTCTATCAACACACTATAAATAGTGATCTAGGCCATCTACTTGAAGATAATTTACAAGAGAAAGATGTTGACGATTTAGTAAAATCAGACCAACTCACTTTAGACCCTCTAAAAGACCCTATTGTAATTCTGATTGGTTATATTTTATTATAGAAAAAAATTTACTTGTTAAGGTTACTCGATTCGGTCATGAGTCTTAATTACATTTTGGAAGAAGATGAGTTCCTTTTGAAATTTGAACGAGAGACTTTATTCAAGTCCTGCACGAATAAAAAGGGATTGATTTTCCTCGCAATATTCCCGTTAATGGCTATGAGAAATATTAGATATTTCCCTCTATTCATCACACCGATAATTAGCTATTATTATTTCTCTAATTATGCCTTTTTTAAATTCTCTACCTCGTCAAATGCTATTTTCAAGATGATTCTCCAGATTAAGGAGCGCTTGCAGTCATGTATCTATTTTCTAAACAAAATTGCCATTTTCAATAAACGCAAAATTTTCCTCTCCAAGAAAGAAATTCAGATAGGTTTCGCCCAGGAGATTTTCGACGATCTTGCCTCTTTGATATGCACACACATGAAAGATCTTTTGGTCAAGGTCAAATACATGAGGAATTGTAAGAATTATAAATTATAATCTTTATTAAGTTGTTATTAAATGCAAATTACTCAGAACCAAATGTGGCAAAACCCTGACTGATATTGATCCTTCAGAGTTACTTCCCCAGTCTGATAACATTAAAGATTTGAAAGAAATTCTCAGCCTCCTGGACTATGTTTACTCTGAATATGTTCGTTATACAATGTTGATTGTGTTAAATTTTGAATACTTTAAAATTTCCAATAGTTATTCATCCTTGAACATTTCAAAAGACTTGAATTATTTCCTTGGAATTAGGGGTAAAAGTGACAACATCATCTTCAAGATTGAATCCCTTAAGAATGCTTCGAAATATAACAATGAATCAAAAGTTGACCAAATCGATAAAAATACGGAGAGATGCACTGAAGAGAAATTGTTGTCGGAGACCCTGAATAATCTTGTTATTGCAAATGATTTGTAAGTTATTTAAATTTTATCATAAATCTGTTTCATTGGAAAATTGTTTCAAAATCTTTAATAAACGGTTATTAAATTATAGCTACATTAGTGTCGGGAGACTTTGCCGATTTCTCTGTCTTGCCCACCTTTTGTGGGCCATCATTTGAAATGGTACTATCTGTTGTATTTAGAGTAGCTATTGAGGCAACATTTAAATTGTTGAGGGACTTGGTCTTCCTCTGTCTCATGTGTAAGTCATAAATTGGATAGGCATTTTGATAATAGTCGCATAACAAATGCATTTTGTGTTTTATATAAAACGGTATGAGACAATACTTTCTAGTATACACTTGCCAAAGGGATTTTACCTGCCTTATTTTCTTGTTAATTTCCAACATTTCTGTCTCATGGTAGTCATAACTCTTTCCATTATTGTTTATGTAATAATAAAAGTAATCATCCAACTGATCTAGGACTCCGGTTATCTTGAGATTCATTAGACGGTTCCAATCGTCTAAATCATCGAACAGCATTTTTTTTCATCAGTTTGCTCTTTTCATCATGTCATTAGCTATATAGATCAAGACTCAAATTGCTAGTTTTCAATTGCGTACTTTTTTCTTTAATCGATTGCATTTATCTTGTAATATTTCTAGGTCAGACAGAGAAAATAAAATATTTCCTTTTTTTCATGTTATAGAACATTCAGGGAATTCAATTCGGTCAAGGAGAAAGGTCTCCCCATAAACAGGGATACTCTTCTACATATTAAAACTTTTATCCAGTCTTCAGAGCAGCTGATAAACTCCCTGTTGGATGAAAATCAGAATTCCATCTTGGAAAAGGATGCCTCACTAGATCCTATGAAAGGATTCATCGACTTTCAACTGAGTAACCCTGATGAAAAAGAAACTTCAAAAAGGGTGCATAGACTAGATGAACCCGAAAAGGTTGAGGATGATCTTCTTATCGCGCTACCCAATGAAATTAATGATGAAAAGCAAGAAATCGACATGTTCAACGAGTTGGATGAAAATAGACAATTTCAACATGGACAACGATACATGATGGCCGAGTTGAAATCAAGCATAGCCGGTCGGAAGGTACTTAGCCAACAAAGGGAAGACAAAGTTATCGAGAAGAAATCAAAGATAGATCCAAAATTTGCTGAGGATATTGTCAAATTTAAATGTGAAAACAAGGAGTTTGTAAGTTTCTATTTTGAGATATTTCTCTTTCTAAATTTTAGAATAAAACCGAAGGCAACAAAAACTTGAGTGACTTTTTCAAAATATCAGAAAATGAAAATGGCAGTAAACTCGATCTACGAGCTTTTAATCGAAACACCATTAGAAATAACATTAAAAATATAATGGAGAGAAAAGTATCTCAGATAACTCATAAGGACAATAAGTCAAAGGGAGAAGAATCCATTACATCACCGCCAACTATTCATCTCAATCTAGGGGATCAAAATAAAGAGTTTAGAAATGAACTTTTCAATTCTCTCATGTTAAGGAAACAACACCTGACTGAGGAAACTTTTGAATGAGACATGTTAAAGAACAAGAGACTATTTTATTAAATCTATACAAATAAATTTATTTCTAATCAAATCAGTTCAGAGTTTAATGTTTTCAGCTTATTCAAATTGAGGGGATCTTTTATTCCAACACTAAAAGCAATTTTTATTATTAAATTTAAAAATAGATCCTGATGAATTCATACAACTTACGAAATTAGTCCACAATAAGTCAATGTGAAAATGCCCGCAAGAAATATGAGTCTTTTAGCCTGAACCAGTCTGCCATCATGAAGTTCGGATTCTGAAAAATTCAAAACTGGCCATTTAATTGTCGGCAAATTTAATCCTCGTTCTATACTGTATTCCTTGTTAGCTAGAGACCATTCTTTTAGTGATTCGTTCCATTTATTAGACATTTGCTTCATGTAAATATCTCTATTCTCTTTTGTACAATCCTCTGGTACTGAGTGATACTTTATCTTGAAACGATTTGGACTAAGAGTGAATTCTATTTCATTTTTAAGATCATATTCGTTTCTTAGAGCTTCTTTACTCAGAACGCTGTAGGCTTCATTTAGTTTTAAAAATTCAGATTGAGCTTCATCTGACTTGTTTACATCTGGATGAAGTTTTTTGGATAGCTCAATGTAGGCATTTTGTATTTCTTTCTGTGTAGCAGTCTTTTTTAATCCCAAGACTTGATAATGGTTGACGAAACTAAAAAACCTGACAGTTAATCTTAGCATCTTTTAAAACAAAAAATAATCGGTTGGAAACATCATCCTTTGATATGTTGCAACGGAATTTAGAAAAAGTTTTCAAATTTATTTTTAATCATGTTGAATATATCTAGATATTTCTCCCGTGATGTCATCATTAGCAGTTATTCGCGTACGCCCATAGGCTCATTTAGGAAATCTCTGAAAAATGTGTCTGCTACTAAACTAGGAAGTGTAGCAATAGAAAATGCTGTGAAAAACTCAAAAGTCTCCAAAGATCATATCCAAGAAGTCTACATGGGTCAAGTTATGCAGGGTTTCAGTGGCCAAGCTCCGGCTCGACAGAGTGTAATTTTTGCTGATCTTCCAAAAAGCGTGATCTGCACTACAATAAACAAAGTTTGCGCCTCTGGTATGAAAACAATAATGCTAGCAGCCATGTCTATAAGACACAACTATCAAGTGGGTTGAACGCATAATTCATCTCTAGGATGTTATTGTTGCTGGTGGTATGGAGTCCATGTCTAGTGCTCCATTTTATCTCTCTAGAAATGAACCGAAATATGGAGGAGATCGCCTAGTTGACTCAGTTGTTTTCGACGGCTTAACTGATGTCTACGACCAAATTCATATGGGAAGAATAGGAGAGATGACCTCTCAAGAATTCAACGTTTCAAGAAAAGAACAAGATGATTATGCGATCTCTTCGTATGAAAGAGCAAAGAAGGCTTTAGCTGATGGTCATTTCAAGAATGAAATTTGTAATGTTATCATAAAGGGCCGTGCTGGTGACATTACTGTCTCTGAAGATGAAGAGTTTGCCAAAGTAGACTTGAAAAAGATACCAAATTTGAAAGCAGTCTTTCTACCCGGAGATCAGGGAACTATTACTGCTGGTAATGCCTCTGGTCTTGCAGATGGGGCAGCTGCTACAGTCATTTCTGCCAAAGAATTCGCCGATTCAAACAATCTTAACCAAATCGCTAAAATCATCGCATTCACCGATGCAGAATGTAAACCAACAGATTTTCCTGTTGCTCCCATTGTCGCCGTGAAAAAACTTTTGAACCAAACATCTCTCAAGGCCTCTGATATTGATCTCTGGGAGGTTAACGAGGCATTTTCAGTCGTTCCCATTGTTTTTATGAAAGAATTGAAGTTGGATCATAACCAAGTGAATATCCATGGTGGTGCTGTTTCTATCGGACATCCTCTTGGGTGAGTTTTCTATTCTTTTTGTTTTTATGATCACACCCCTTTTTAGTAATATTTTTTCGTTAATCAATAATAATCGGTCTGTATGTGGATACAATGACCTATTTTTCAATCCGATAAATGATTTAGGATTAATTCATACTTGATGATGGTTAAATTATTATTTTTTCAGCATGTCTGGTACTCGTATCACAGGACACTTGGCCATGAACCTTAGGAATGGACAAAAAGGAATTGCCGCCATATGCAATGGAGGAGGTGGTGCCTCTGCCATTCTCTTGGAAGGACTCTAGAAACCTTTTATTCAAGACCCACATTTTTTAATATTGTATTTAGCGAAACTACTTTCAAGTAAATTGTGATTCATATTATTCATAATATTTCAAGAATAAAGAAGCATTTTTTTCTCTTCAACTATAGAACTCATTATTTGCCTGAATCTTGTACCAGCTTTGATGCTTTCTTAACGAAACCTGATTTACACATTTAAAAGAGAGAATTCATCTTGAAGTTTTGTTGTCCAATTACACATTACTATAGATTGACATGAAGATAATCATCATCCAAAAATGTTTGCCGAGCTAGTTAAATTAAAAGAGAAACCCCAAACCGTACTATTGAATGACAGAATAAACATTTTCTGAAGCTAACGTAATCATCCGGAGGTAGAATGTGAATTCACTGGCTTCTGAGAGAATAACCTTTTTTCTCTGTAGTAATAAGACATTGACATTTCTTCCTTAAAAGTTAATTGCAAAACCTGTGATTGTAAAGATTACTAAACCTATTCTCTCCAACCAACCATTAATCATCATCAGCATGATACACGGTAAAAAGAGGATGCATTTCTCTATAATTAATTATCCAAGCATGATTAACCAATCAAAATGAAGATCGAAGATTATTGGTTGTAATCGTTTGTTCTATAGTCAAGACTCAAGCTTTTAGTTGAATTTTTCAAACTAAAATGGAATTGTTGACATTTTCTCCTGGGGATGAGGATTATCTAGGTTTCTCCTGAACGAAATGCTTGTTGACTATGGCTTCGAGAAGGAACGCTTTGTAAACATGACCTCAATGTCGGACAGGTTCTCACGTCTTTTCTCTTTTCATAATCGCTCCTCAAATATTACCAACTCAAAGGTCCGAGCGCAAAGTCAACCAGATGAAAAGAAAAAGAACTCTAGTAAACCACCCATAGCCAAAGCATCAACATTGAAAGACTCAGAGGATATAAAAAAATCATCAGTCAACGGAACGTCCAGATCGAAATCTTTCAATCAGTTAAATGATGAGTTAAAGTCAAACACAAACACTCTAAAAAGTGAGGCAATATCATCTCCTGGAGATGCCTACACAAGCGGAGATGAAGCAATGAGTGGCATCATACCTAGAAAGATGAGAGTCGATGAAAAGGCCGGCCCCAAGTCTCTCATCAAAT
This sequence comes from Gyrodactylus bullatarudis, assembly GCA_012064415.1. Classification (NCBI taxonomy): domain Eukaryota; kingdom Metazoa; phylum Platyhelminthes; class Monogenea; order Gyrodactylidea; family Gyrodactylidae; genus Gyrodactylus; species Gyrodactylus bullatarudis. Next base: position 507,732 of record SSNU01000039.1, read on the forward strand.
CGCCCATTTCTGTCCTGGCTCCATGTAAAGGTGAGTCTTTTATTTCTTTTATATCAAATTCTCGGAATACTAAATGCTTAAATTACCCGAAAAATACAAATAAATTTAAGTATTTATTGTAAATAAATACTTATAAATTAAATTTCATTGTTCCTCATACTTTTTTAAGGAAATTTAAACTTGCAGTATCAATTAATTTCATCATATAACACTAATATTTTCCCAATATTTTGCAATATTTTAACATTAGTCATACTAAATCCAGTACTACCAGCTTGATAATATTTCAAGCCATTTTTTATATTATAGATCTAAAAAATTAAAGCTTATCTTTTTGCTAATTGAATTTTGCTCATCTTTACTATTCTGATTTGGATTCATAAGGAAGATTAGGAAACAAGCGAATAATAAGTGATAAGCGTTTTATTTTGCCGGGTCTCTTCAGACTTAATCCCGGGCTTAAGTTATATACTCTTACAATGCAAAATTTTCTGCTCTTCCATTGGTTAAAGAAATCCCTCAAATTGGGAAGGGGGAAAACACTGGCAATCCTGTATCCATGGACTCATTAATTTTGTCTCATCTTTACACTATGCATATCTAAACTTTATATAACTTACTATTTGTACAAAACTTTCTAATGTTAAAATAGCAAAATATTGTCATGTATGATGAATTGTTTTGAAAAAATCACCTGAAATAATCATTGATACTATAAGTGAAAGAATATATTGGTATATATCATACTGTTTCTGAAATTATTACTCCATTGATACTAAGGAAAAATAATGATACTGCAGCAATTGAAAAAATCGGTTTTTCATAAAGTAAATGAAAAAATGATATTGCAAGTGTAAATTTCCCTACTCTTTTGCATGATTGTGTTCATCATCTTATTCATTTTCAATGACATTCTCAACTCTGGTTATATACGCTCATGTTTCTATGCTTAACAAGAACTTTTAACACTCTTTTTAGTTTATTGACATATTTAGTTGAGAAAAATAAACTTGAGACGGCTTCCCCTCATCCTCAGAATCGCTCTCTGTTTAGTTATCTAATGATGATTATGTTGTTGAATAAATTCACAACTTTTGCGTGCGTGAGTGTATTTGCATCTGTACTGTACTTAAATCGAGAGAAAGATAGAAGCTAGATAGATGAATAAAAGGAAGAAGGGACAGGATTCCTATAATAATGATAATACATCTACATTATAATAGATATAGAGAATATTCTCTTCATCAATTATGATTAAAAAATCATACCCATCAATTAAAAACGTACATTTTCATTCACTGGGTGCACTTTACTACACGCTCAAGAAGTAGGCAGATGAAAAACTTGATTAAAAAATATATATACACTAAGAGAATTGTATGAATCTTAATCGTTGAAATCGTTCCATATACATATTCTATAAATGACTCAGCAAGAACATTATAATGTTTAAACTTATTCTTCTTTTTAATGGATCACCGATACGCTTTTGGAAGAGAGTTATTTTTTAATTTTTTTTTCACGAAAAAATAAACAATTTTTCTTCAATCTTTATGACATACCAAGAGTTTACAAATTCATTCAAAAGTACAACTATTTTTATTTCTTAATTTCCTATCAAAAAATTGAACATTGTCAAAATCATTCGCCAACGAGTTGACAAACTTTAGAAAAAGAAGAAGAACTTAACACCAAAACCAATTGTTCCCCCCTCTCGATTGTAGTTGTATTTGATAAAAATACAAGAAATTAATCAAACAATAAAATGTACAACCTGTAAAAGACATTCATACATTCTTGCAGAGTAGGATAACACGAAGGAATACTGGATTATTTTGGGGGGTTTCTCCTTTTACTTTGCTTTTTATGTGTGTACTTTTGGTTTAATTCATAAAAGTAAAACATGACTTGAAGAAGGAAATTAATATTTCTCTCTCTTCATTTTTCTTTTACTATGTGAGGGAATATGGAACCTGTTGCTTTTGTAATCAAATCTCGTACTTTTTATTGGAATAGGAAATGAACATTCTGCTACAAGACTAGCTTTGAGTATTATCTTCCTCCTAGAGCTCATTAGATAAGTCTTTTCTCTTTAGTAAACGGATTTGCCACTTAAACTTGTCAATCCTCTCCAAGAAGGAATAAGCAGAGATGGAACGGCAATTTTATACTAAACGAAATTTCTCCATTGTGTACTATTGTTCTTTTAAATAACCCTTTTCTTCCACTATAGGGCAGGTAGAAGTTTAAAGCATGTCATGCCCTCGAGAAATAAATTCTCAAATTTCCCTTCTCCAATCTATAATATATATATTTTGAACCTTCTTTGAAAACAAATTTGAATGAAATGAAATAGCTTTGCCTTATTTCTCACACTTGAAAGAATTTATTCTCTTCACTCTTGTCCCGTGCAAAATTAAAATTATACTACATTTGAAGAGAGTCAGCTCAAACTGAATAGATTATCTCAAAAACGATAATACTATACGATGGTGAATTAATCCCACAGACTGTCAACAAAATTAATAGTTGCTGGTGGTGGCGGGGAAAATTTCGTGCAGGGGAGATTTAAGATAAATTACCTGTCAAAATATTCTTATGGGAGTGGTTAATTGCATATCTCCATATTCTCTTTTTTGCTTGACCTAATACCGTAGGATATCTCTGTGTTGATATTGCTGTGCGTATGTGTGTGCATTTAATCTGAATATTATTACGATTTGTATTCTCTTTGAATGGGCTTCGAACAAGATGATGACTTTTTTTGACGCCAAAATTATTTAAATCAAGCGGGAACTTTGAACAGCGAGTAAAATTAGCGATTCACAAACTGGAATATTGGGACTGAGATTAATTTGGATCCATTAAGTCGGCTCGCTTGGAAAATTATATTTTTTAATCAAGAGTCGTATCTGCTAAATTATTCCCGCATTTGGTAACCTAGTTCATTCGTCTTTTGGCACTTTACTCATTAATAGCCATATCCGATTAATAGTGGTACAAATCTTGTCAACATTTTTTTGTTACAATTTTTTGAAGCGAATAAATAAAAAAGACAGCTGTAAATTATATATTGTGGAGCAGAACTAGCTAGATAAACAATTAGCAAGATGGAAAAAATTCTAATTTATCAAGCATTTTCTTGTCTCCAAGTGTAGATCTATGGAAAATCAATAAATTTGATCTTCTTTCGCGACTTTTACATGATAATCTCAGGAATGATTAATAACCATCTTCTTTTCTCGTACTATTAAACTAAAAATTGTTTTTTAAGAAATAAATAATAAAGAGAGAATTTTAACCAAAACAACTATGAATGAAATCATTGTTTTACATGATACACGCTAGGTTGTTCATCTTGTTTATTTTTCCATCTCTAACCTAAAACTGAAATTCATCATCGTTCCCACTACTGCATACTGATCACATTTCCTCCTTCTTTAAGAAAATTCATCTTTAAAATCATCTTGATGATGACTCAGCCATTTAACAGAGAAGGGTTATATGCGTGTTTTCAAAATATTTTGTCTTCCATTTAATCAAAATTCATTCATTTTTACAAATCTCCATTTTTTTCTACTCATTTCATGATATGAATGAATTAGTTACTACATTCATTCATAATTTTAGGTTTTAAATTATTTTCTCAATAAAGTAGTGTGAAGTATGTTCTAAATTCTATAGAATGCAATCAAACATCTTTCAGACAGTTAATTACTCTAATTTCTTCCCCATTGTTCAAATGTTGCTTCTGTACTTTGGAGATTTTCTCCCTTTTCCAAGAAAATCAACTTTATAATTCCTTAATGAATTCTTCGAATAAATCGATCAATTGAAATTGTCCATGATCTGAAATTATCTCTCCATCGAAGGGGATAATTTGAAATTAATCAAAGTCCCCTTTTTCCAACCTCAAATTTTATGTATTTTTGAAATCCATTAGATTTCTCTAATAAATTTATTACATCTCAACTTTTGTAGCTTTATTTCGAGTGCATTCTCGTAAAATGTAGAACTCTAGAAGAAGCAACGAGTAGGAATTCAGTTAAATCTTTCTTCCTCCATCTCTTCGATTTTTGTTCCTAAATCAATTATAGAGAAAGCAATAAAAAGGGATTTTTTGTAATAAAATTCCTAATAATAATAATAATCCAGTATTTCCAAAATTATATTTATTATAATCCAGTGGGAAGTCTTGTTACATTGTCGAGAGATGTGTTTATTCTGGGAAAGGTGGGCAGGGAAAAAGTCGAAAATCCTTTTATTTATCCTTGGAAGATGAAAGGAGAGACCATAAAATTACTTTGATAAAGAAACCACAAGTCTAATTTGCTATTTCCTGTATGAATACAACAGGGATTATAATTTGTACTTTACAAACACTAATTATCATGTTGTTGTTTTTTATGATTGAAGATTGTTTAATGTAGATTCAAACCAGGTTTTATTCCCAAAAAAACAGCATCCTCAGACTAATCAAAGATGAATTACTGTTTATTTGGAACGATAATGTTGCCGAACCTCATTATTATTACTGGAGTCGACACTCATAAGGAAGATAGGAGAACGAACGAATAATAAGTGATAAACGTTTTATTTCGCCGGGTCTCTTCAGACTTAATCCCGGGCTCTGATTATATACTATTACATTGCAAATTTTTCTGCTCTTCCATTGGATAAAAAGGAACTAAGAGAGGGGGAGGTGTTCATTGTTTTTTTATTTGATTAATTATGAATTAAACATTGCCCCAAACTCGGAGAAAATCGCACTTTTTAACTTGGCGCCAGCATTTTTCAACTATAATTACATAGATTCGAGTTTTTGAATAAAATAAGCTGTCAAATATACGTACTAGATTTCTTGAAAATATTCGTGATTATCTGGTGCAAAGCATAACAAATATCCCCACAAGTATCTGAGATTTTCTTGGTTTTAAAACGAGCAAAGAAAAGACAACAAAAAAGACTCTACGGAATAAAAATTTCATGTAAAACTTGAATCGTTGGTAGAGTTTGGCGTGAAAGTAGATTTTTAACGCGTAGTTTTTGGGTAATGTGAAATTTAGCTCATTATAAATCTCTCAGATTAGTGTCTAAATATAGTTGAAATTGATTTTTTTCTTACGATACCAGAGGTCATATATGACCTTTTTGTTCAAACTGACTTTTTCCAATGATTTTGAAACATTTTTTCATGATTATTTTTTGATAGTATATCACAAACTATCTAAGTTTGCTATCATGCTATACTTTTGCTAGCCAGGCATAAGAATGCCATAGATATTTGAACTTTTTTGGAAGGAAGTAGAATTCCTTAATTCATGATTCTTTTTGATCGAAATTATTGAACTTATCAATGTTCCCGGATAATACGATTAATTTCCGTAGAAGCTTAATAGTTAATTCAAAACAAGGTATATTTTTTATGCATGAAATCAAAGAGCAGTTCCATCGAGAGTCTCGTGAAAATGGGGCAATTTTCAACCCCATTTTTACCCTAGATCTTCAATATCTAGGTTATTTAGTAATAAGATTGAATAAAATTTTAAAGATTTTCTTTTTGACATTAATCATTTTATCATCACATTTTAAGTAATTCTGTGAGAAAACTAAGCCTGAAACTTTCTTTGTCTAGCTATGGTATCGAAAGGATTTAATTTTTTCAAAAATATCAAAATGAACATGGAAAAATTTTATCATTATTTTTAAAAATATTCTCACCAACCTCTCTCTAATTTGATTTTGTTAATTCAAAATTACAAGATAATAATGATAAAAGATAAAACCCCCTCTTGTACTTTTTCTTCCATGCGATCAACACTCTAGTTATGTTGTAGTAAAATAATTATTCCTGTATTTACCAAGGTATTTCCTTTAATTGGAATACAATTGAAAAAAACATCTACTTTCATGTATACTCTGCACATTGCTTAAATTAATTCTGGAAAATGTCTTTTATTCAATAAAAGTAAACTCGATCAATAAACACTTGCTTTAAAAAAAACTGCATTTATCTATTTAGTATTGAGTAATCTTTCTGGTTATTTTTCAAATTGAAGAATTCAAGTTTGTTACTTGTTGTGCTAAGCACTAGGCTAGGGTGAAATTTTTAACCTTATATTAGGACCAACTCTTCTGATAGAACTATAAGTTCTAAGCATTATTTATTTGAAGAATGTGTCGAAAATGATTCTCCATTATGTCATTCGGTTTTAAAAATACAAAAATTTTTAAATCGCCGCTCAATTTTCAATGAACTTTTAACACGCAATCACTAAAATCCGGAATATCTTGGCCATTCAATGAGTTTCTTAATTTTTATCTTCAAAAATAGTAATCTTGTCATCAATAGGGGCTTCGTATGGTTAATTTCGTTATTTTATCAGGTCCATCAGATATTGTGGGAAACATGGGCATTGGCATAATGGAGAATGATTTCCATGCTTTAAACATATGCAAAACATGATTTGAGTACTAAAATTTGTCAGAAAAGTAAGTCCTCTCGTGAGTTGTTAGGAGAAAAAAATATTTCACCCTACCCTGCTAAGCACCAATTCAAATAAACGGTTACATTTACATCAATTAGTGAAAAATGGATAGGACAAAATAATTTATATCATGCTACGAATTATTATTACACGGGTAACAATTGGTAAGTCATCTTCTCGGGTTCGACTGATTTATCTCTCTCTCCTTCAAAAGTTTTTATTCCCCTGCAAATGACTTTAACTAATGCATTAAAAGATTTTCTATTCAACAGCTGGGATATATTTTGAAGCTAATTTGTACACTAAATTGCTAACTCGTACTTAAGTATGAATAAGAATTCCTTTTATTTATTCTAAAATCAAAAATATTTTCATCCAAGATATTAACGAGTACATATTGAATATCATAAAAGATATGAGTCTTAATCTTTTCAGTAAAAATTAGCAGGGAGTTACCTACAACATAAACATTAGTTAATGGTATTATTGCAAATTTATCATCACAATTGCTTACTATTTGAATTACAAATTTTTACCAAAGTAAACCATAAATAGACCCTCAAGCATGGTTCCATGAAAGAAAAACATTTCGACTCTTTTCCTTATTTTATGGCCTCGAGAATCAGCTTTAGATTTAGACGAAAAATCTCTTTATCTACCTTTTCAAGGGAAATATATGTTTTTGATGGCTCCTTCAAGGCTAATCTTTATTGCCTTGGGCAGGCTAAACAGTAACTTGTAAAACAAGGTTTTTAAATTTTGTAAATAAAAAATACAAAATTTTCTTTTCAAGCAGAAAAAAATATTTCTCTACCCCCGAGACGATACCTCAAAATTTCTGTGTGTGTGTGTGTGGCGACAATTGTGGCATAAAACTTTTTGTCTGTCTATGAAGTTTCTTACCATCTTGGAGTTTAACTACCCCTTACATCAGACTGGAAATTCTGTTTGTTAATTTCATGTTCTTACTCCAATTTCAAGACTTGTTAAGGATAATTTTTTCTCTTCACTTCAATTCTAAGGATTCTATTATAGAGAAATTCAATTTTTTGATAAGTACCTTGAACCTTGTCCTGGGCGAAATAGCCAGATTCTCGATTGCATCTGCGTCTAACTAGTTTGAGATTTGAACTGAATAAAGTTCAAAAATATGTCGCGATAAAAACTTTTGCAAGACATAAAAAAATGTTTATCCATCTAACAGAATTAACAGAGAGGAAGAAAGCAAGTACAACCCTCAAAATTAAATAGATTTGACATGTAAAGTTTATTGCTGTATTGAAATTATTCTATATCAAAATTTCTGTTCTCCTCTGGGCTATAAAAATGTGATGGTTTTTATGATTACATTTTCCAGCAAAAACACGCTTAGATTTGTGTCCCGTATATTTTTAGAGAGGAGATTTACATTTCATGACATGTAATCTGATGGCAGTTGTTACCTTTTTCCTTTCTCTCGAAAAGCTGTAGAAAACAACATGTTTATTATTAGTCCATATTCTCCTTGCATTATATATTACGATTAAAAACCTTTCTTTACGCCATACAACTCATAGCAGAACTATACTCATATACTTTCGCTTTTGAAAAGTTTCAAGCTCATTTAAAAAAAGGCCTGTTTATTTCGACTTTGAATGCAATGTATTCATTCGGTATATATATTGAGTATATACCGATTTGGTTATTGAATTAATTAGATCAATACTATCTCTATTTTCAGGGAAATAAAACTCCTTTCCTCAGTAAAGATTTTCGCACGTTTTTGTGTTATTATTATTAATGAATCATTATACTTTTTGGGATCTTTCAATAGCTCTAAACTTTAGTCACCAAAAAACCATTCCAAGTTATAGGCTAAGAGTTTAAATAAGAAATGAATTATTGATTTCAAGATTTTGAATTTATCTCCAACTTTTTGTAAATTAGCCTTACAATGCCTAGAAATGATCGTTGTAGCTGGCACAAAAAAAGAGGCGGTACCATGGGCTTGGATGCGCAACTATTTGAGAATTGAGAACATACAATACATGTAATCGATAAAGATGAAATGTTCTAGGTGTTAAACTTTGTCATAGGAATCTCGTGATATCCAACCCCCAACCCATTTTAATTTCAACTAATATTTTTCCTCCCAAGAATCGAAAACATTTACAATATCGATGTATGTTTTAAACAGTATAGTAAATCTATTCATCTTTATTGGCAAAGAAAAATAAACTGAAGGGGGTATCACATGAGAACTGCCAATACGTCCATTTTTTCTATGGATTTTTCCTCTTTTTGGGATTATTGTTTTAGCAAAAAATTTGACCCTTCATGATCCTAATTAATTTTCTTCGTCACCTAAATAAATAAATTTGCTGAATTTGGTTTTGAAAGCCGTCTTAAGAGGTTGAATTGGCATTTTTGTCTGCTAAACTATGCGAGATATCTATTGTTTCATGATAGAAAGTTATTTTATTTTTTTTCCTATGGCCTCAGGAAATAGGTTTTCAAAAAAGCGTTTTAAGGGTTTAAAATTTTAGTTTTTTCCCCATTTGTAGTAGTAGTTCTAGGGGTTAAACACCTCCATAATAAGAATAAATTTCTATCACCTTCTTTGTTGCTTGCGTGTACTTTGTTGTTTGACTTAATTTTCTATCGATTAAACAATAATCCCAAGCTACCTATCAATCAATACTCTCTTCCTCTTCTTAAATACAACAACACTCGAATAAGAATAATCCACATTGATAACCTTTAAATGAATCAGACCATACACACTTAATTCATGCTTAACACCATTTCGAAATCAATATTAACTTTTGATGAACATGATTGATATGGGTTTGTAAATACGCTGATTACGAATCTATAGTTTTTACTAGAAACTGACCATCCCTAAAGCTTTAGCAGATAGACTTTAAATTATTGCATGGGGTCAAAGCTAACCTTCTCCATGGCATACCTCCATAGGCGTATTCAGCTACAATAATTTATCGAGAAACCATACGCGTAGAATTCGAAAATGGGTTCACCTTGAAATCATTTCTTGAAATGAAAAAGTTTGTTTTTAAAAACTACTCCATATATATTCGTCATCAGCGTATATTATGTGAAACGATACAAAATTTCCAATCTAGGCGATGTACCTTGAAAAATTTTGTCTGGATTTTAAAGCGTTAAATTCTATGGATAGAATTTATCTTACTTTATTTCTATAGGTTCTTTTCAAGAAGAAACCTTAAAAAATAATTCAATAATATAATTAATTAAAAGCAAGCATAGACGTCCTCAGTAAACCGTAACCGAGAATCGAACCAGGGTCATGAGCATTGAATAAATAATTATATTGAATCCTAAAAAATAAAATTTTTAGTAAAACAAGAATAAAAGTCTATCACGTTTTAAACGAATGATAGAGTTGAGATCTTGTTAGATTCCTTATCAGACCAAGTATCCTCCAAGGTTTGGATGAAAAATAATGAGTTGCTAAATGGACACCCTACTAAAAATGTACTCAAGTAATAATCTATTCACAATACACATTGATAAAAAGAACGACTTTACACTTTTTCATGATGGACACAGTCAGTGGGGGTAGTTTGTTTGTCTGTCTGTCTATTCACACATTCATCAAAAGCCACACCTATTCTATTTTCTTCGTTCCATTCGTTTATAGAGGAACTAACCAACTACATATCTAAAGTATTTTCATTATTCTGTCGACAAACTAAATACTGCTATTTTTTAATTAATTTTTGGCATTCTTCAAAATACTGCCTGTCTGCTTGCTTCTACTATATATACAGAGAAACTCTTTCTTTTTCTTTCAAATTCAATTATGCTAATATATATTTGTAGGTGTTCTGTGTTTTCTGTTGTGTATATAGGGCCATAATTTGAAAAGGTGTTCTTCTTCTTCTGTTATCACGGGTAATGTATGAATCATCTTTATTTATTTGAGTTAATTTTTAATTTCCTCTGTAAATCATTTAGTTGAATGCACCTGATAAACATCAATCTTTTGATGATGATAACAATTTAGAATTACAGACTGAAATCACAAGTGTTTATCATAATAAAATACCTTCTTTCAAAGTACACACACTTGGACAATGAATTATCAAAACTAATTCTCCCTTTTGTTAATTACACTTTTATATATAATTTGTATGATCGGAAAGGTAGTCAATAAATAAGTCTTTGATATCCCCATCCCCTCCTATGTGTTTTTTTGTTAGATGAATTGAAAAAATTTTGATTAAAACGATAATGTGCATTTTAACCTATCAAAATTCCTTTTCAGGTAAAATCAACCTTGAACTTCAAGCCAAACTGGAGGAGTATCATCTAAAGAGTAAGTTAAACTTGTTTATTTATTTATTTTAAATATTTTTCTCGCACTCCCCCCTTGAGATTTAATCGAAACCTTACAGGCACAATCTCTGTGAGTCATCGGTATTCAATTTCCCTTCATAATTTAAATATTAAAAGAAATAATCACCTCCAATCAGCAAATGTGATCCCTGATCATTTTTTCGTAGAAGATAATAAAACGCCATGTTTTTTGAAAAGAATTAAGACGTTGTCTCATATTTTGTGAAAAAGCCAAGGAAGCAATAAATATAAACTAAATATAAATATTTTTATCTATTGAGTTTTCAAAATATCCAGATAAAGACATGAATTTCACTGATTCATAAATTCGAGCGATAGTTTACTTCAACTTTAGTATCGGTCATATCGCATCAGAAGCTTTCAAATTGATAGAGAGAGAGGTCTTGGTAGAGTTGTTTCAATTTCTACGGTCCAAAAGTGGTTCAAGAATGGAAAATCCAACTTTGATGATGAACCAAGACAATGCCGTCCTTCAATAATTCCATGACAGGCTATTGTTGAGAAAGTCGAAGAAAATTCTTATTTGTCTTCTAGAGAAATTTCTGCTGATTTAAACGTGTCCTTTTCTTCGGTTGTAGGTGTCTTACGTGAATTCCTTTGATCGATTTTCTTGTGTCGTAGACACTGTACATACAGATCATTACATCCAGTCATTTAGCGCAATGCAAGAGAAATTGAGGAAGTTATAACCTCGTTTTGGAAGTATAATTTTTTGCAGTGGAAAGAGTGGATTCCCAAGAAATTCATTCGTATACCAAACTTTCTTCCGATTTCAGAATTATTTTACAACGAGGAAAGTATTCGGTTACTTTCTCAAGCCATAAATGTGTTTTAATGTGATAGATACTAAAAATAGTTTATTGAGATGTTTTTATTTATTGTCAATTTAAAAGTGACTCGTTTTTGAAAAAATATTAAAATTTCCTTAAAAATTTAAAGAACATTTTTTTACAGAGATCGAAGAGAAAAAAAAAACTTTTATTGAGAAACCTAGCCATTTTCAAGGTTTAAACATGGTCATTTTTTGGGACAATACCTTCTAAACTAAAGGTTGGTTTTTGAAAAATAATTGCATATTCTAAGACCCTACTAAATTTTCAATCTCAGCGATGTACCTTGAAAAAAATTTCTCTGGGTCTTCAAGGGCTTAATACGGCCGATCAGAATTGTATGAATATGATTGGAAGAAATTATTTTCATCTTTCATTCCTAATGAGAAATAATAATAACACACTTAACTCCTACTGTGGCACTATCAACCCGTGTGTTACATGTATTTTACTGTACTGATTTTGTACTGAACTAGGGTGAAATAAAGAAAGAGGGCTGCAAGAATATCAGTTCAAAAAAAACTTGATATTGCTTCTTTGCACTCGGACGTAGGCTTAATTTATTTATTATTACAACCATCCAGAGTTCATTCAATAATAAAATTGTATTTTTTTCTTGTATTACTTTCTCCCTTCTTCGAAATGGATGCGAATTGCTTTTTAATGCTCTTTTTTATCTTTTGCCTACCAGTCAGAGGGGAGTTTTGAACGATTCGAAGAAATAATCATATTCTCATGAATGAATCATACCTACCTACACTTTATGGTCTGAGGAATAATCATTCAGCGAAAAAAATGTAATTGAAAAGCCCATTGAAAGAGACGAGCTAGTCAATTACCATCATTATTATTCATTTATAATATATAGAGCCATTTCTCAGAGGGCAATATATCAATTTTAAAAGCCTGCCTCCCGGTTAGCAATGCTTTTTTCACATTGGAGATTCTTTCTTCTTGGCAAAATGTCGAATTTCTGTTATTTATTTCCCCCCTTTTGATGTCCTGATAATTAACGTGTAATTTTTTTGAATTTTCAGTTCACTCCGCCAAAGGCCTACGTGATAACAACAAATCTCCAGCAAATTCAATCATATATGCAAGTTTATCCACAACACATTTACATTTGTGCTAGAATCCCTAATTTGAGTTTCAAAAACCCAATTTATTTCTAGATTTACACCATGGTAGATGGGGAAAAGATCTTTCTCAACCGTACAAACCTGATGATGTCTTGTGAAGATCCAGATTTCAACCTGTCCTTCCTCTGGCCAAAGAGTCAAGTTCAGAACTCCTGTAGGATTCTACTCATGTTCTATCATCAGCCAAATCCCAAAGAGTTGATCACTGACAATCCCAGAGGCCTGTACGTTCATCATCCCTCCCTCAATCATCCCTTTAATATTTTAATGATTATTTTCTAATTTATTCCAGTGATTTCATTGGATGCATGTCGTTTGGAGTAAAGGGGATTACAACAACACGAAAACAGGTACCTTGTTCTATTCATTCATTCATTCAAATACAGTTGAAGAATATTTATAATACACTGGGTTATAATTGTGACATTTTAAGGCAGCTTCCATTTCTCTAGATAATAAATGAGAGAGTGTAGTCCATCTAGCGATTTCGCCCTAGTGTTGATCCCCAAGCTGAACTTGACAGTATCATGAAATGTAAAATTATCAGAGGAATAATAGGGAGAGGGTGGTGGCAGGGAAGATTCCAAAGAAATTTCAATGGATGACCTTTTGAATATTTTTCTCCTTGAAATCCTCAGAAATATTCGTTCAACCTTTAATATGAAAGATGAGACTGAAATAGTTTCCTTGTTTTAATTTTAACAAAATAATTGTTGATATAAATAGTTTAGTCAAAGTCTGTTATAATTAATAACTGATTTAATCCTATATACAAGTAATAAACACATCTATTCTCTTTTTGGAAACCGATTGATGAATATAGAAATCGGAAAAAATTTGTAGACATTTTTAATTTTCAGTTGGCGTGATTTTTTCATTTTTTCAAGGTGTCAGCTGAATCAAACGTTATTTTTCAGCATCACCAGTAGACATTCTAAATTTAATACATCAAGAATATTGTTAGATTTCAAATTAAGATTTTAACCTGTTCTGTGGATAAGTAAATTTTTATATTGCATTCTTTTTGAAAAATTTGAAAACTCAGATCAACGGATGGTACTATCTGCTTAATGAGCGCACTGGTCTAAAGAAACACTTGAAGGCTGGCCTAGATGGGGGATCCTATCCACAGAGTCACAACGAGGAAACATCCACAGTCATGTCAGTACCTATAAAGTTAGATGAAAAACAATCTCTGACCCCACCAACGAACAAGAATGCTTCACAATCCCCGTCCGGTTCCGCATTCAGCATATTCAAGACATCGACCCCCTTTACAATAAATGGAGCTGGCCTCTACCAGAATTCCCCGTACATTCTCAAGACAAAGAGTCAGCCCTCTTCCTTGATTAATGCCCACTTTTGTAGGCCCAGGGAAGATCAGAATACTTTGGATATCTTTCAAAGTTCAATCCAAGTTAGTTCACCAAATTTTTCGTCATTTTTCACCCTAATAAGAGATGATAAGAAAACAAATGGAGAAAAAGGCTCACAACCAAAAATGATACCTTATTCTGTCTTGCCTCTATTTAATTTACAAATTCTAATTCGAATACTTTGGCCTGACGATTTTAAATACTGAAGGTTTGGTCTGAATGCATAACACCTTGAATAAGACTTTATTGATAAAGTCAATAGGCAAATTAAGTCTTTAAAACTCGGCCGATCTTGTCGTAAAACCTGTGTAATGAGTAGAAAAAGCGAATCTCACGAAAGGGTATAAATGGAAAAATTCAAAACTCCCCTTGTTATTTCCAGAACTCTCCGTCTGTGGAAAAATCAGGGGTAGCCAGACGGTTCACTCACCAAATTCCACCTTCAAATTCGATGAACTCCCTTAGTAATAATTCAAACTTGATGCGACCTCCAAGACATTTGAGAGAATCTCCAAGTCTATCAACTAAGGAACTCTCCGATCGACTAAAGCCAGCAATAATGGCTGCCCAAAAATTTAACCTCCAACTAGACCCTTCTATCACCAATAACAATGGCCAATATCATTCTGGCAACGGGACCCAAATGTTTCGAAACCAGTACCCTCAGTATTTCTCCTCCACTTCGTCCCATCAAGGCACTCCACTTATGACCAACAGCTGCCAAAGACAATCATTGAATATTGCTCAACCGAATAAAATAATTTATTCCCAAAATAGCCAAAATAATAATATTATCGATCCACAGGACTACCACTGTATCAAGGTAAGATTTTTATAAGATTACTGATTAAGATTAGTCATTAATTTTGTACCTTTTATGTCAGTTTACCCTCTATCGAAATGCCAAAGGTTTCGGATTCACTCTGGCTGGTAGTTGTCCTGTCATGGTCTGCTACATTGAACCGAACTCGCCAGCCTATTATGCTGGCCTTCAGATCGGTGATTACATCATTAAAATTGACCAGCTTAACGTTTCCAGGTCCAACACTGACAATGTCGTCAGAATGTTTCGGTTAGTCTTGCCCAATCAAATGATTATCTTCACATAGCGAGATTAATTCATTTATTGATGACACGTTTTCTTGTTGTTTTATTCATTCATTCAAGTAAAAACCATAAAATAAATATTCGAATGGAAATAAACTTTATTTATGTATTAAGTACTCACAACATGTTTTGTGTTTGCACGCACATATTCTTTTAGAGAAATTTAGTGTTTATTCCCTTGTTTTTTTTAAACAATGTATTTTTTATGTGCCCTGTCACCAGTACCTTAAATTGTATATCGTTTATTGTGAAAAAGTAGAATGTACAAGTTTTGAAAAGAAAAACAAGCAAACTTTTAGCAAGCGTACATCTCTGGGGTTAATAGCAGTGTAATATAAATTATCCCTTCTCTATACTAAATACTAAACAAATAGGTCCAGAATGTATTTTGGAATAAATCTAATTTTCCCCTTTGAATAGAATGTCTCCAGCTTCAGTTTCCCTTACAATCCTGAGGTCGAACAATTACCCGCTTAGTTATTCCTATCCCTACCAAGTTAATGGGTCAAATTTCATTCGAGCTTCATCTGTAGCTCCGCCTGATAACCCCCACCATAGAGGACAATTTAATTTGAGAGATAACGGCAGTATTAACAACCTAATAGAATTTCCAGTAAGTTGTTTCTTTAATCTTTCAATTTCATGTATAAAACAAAACCGTTTTTAGGATAAGAAGCCGCCCGCGTTACCCATTCGGTGTGCTAATACATTGAAAACTTCAGTTAGCATTTCAGAAAACCTAAAGATCCACCAAGACCAGCAGATGGATTTCGGGAAGGTAAGTTGAGGTTTTCTCTTGATTATCCTGACCAGATACATATCTCATATCTCTCTTTCTTTCAAAATCAATAGATAAACTACAAGACCTTTCTCGAGTTATTTTCAGAAAATCAGATTCGTTTGCCACTTGAGTTTGTGCTTACCTCTAGTCATTTAATTCTAACCCAAATAAATTGTAGAGAAGATTTCCCTGTTAAACAATCATCGGGCGTGAACTTGAAGGACTTGTTCATTCCGATAAATAAAATCTACTATGCCAATATAAGCCAAGATACAAAGAGCCAATTAATCTATCTAGTCGTTCAATTCATCTGTGATCAAGGGTTGAGAAATTCTCTGACACTAACTGGTCCAACAATAAAACATGCCTGCGATAATCTGAGAATGCAAATGAATTCAGCCGATAAATTAAACAGGTCTTTAATGGCGTGAAATACATTACAATGAAACAAATTTTTCCTATTTGAATTAAAAATGAGAATTGCCTTTTAAATATGAGATATTCAATTTATTTTAAAAACTATACGTATACGAAATTATTCACGTACCTTATGCTAAAATAAAGAAAACAATTATTATTTAGAGCTGAATATGAATATTTGGTATTCACACCATGTACTCATAGTTCTTGATTTATGTCAACTAAATTTAAAAAATAAGCATCCATCTACTTACAATTAGAGTCATAAATGTATGTTAAAATATATGTTAAGGAAAATTCGGGAAAAAATTGATGATTTTTAAATAATTTATTCATCATCCGTATACATTAAAGTAGATTGATCAGCTATTAATAAAAATGCGCGAGAACTCGAAAAATTGACAAAAACAGTAGTTTTAAACACCTATATACTTCCAAGTATAAGGCTGAAAATAAAATTATTTTTATTTTTTGATCAGTTTCCGAGATTTCTAATTAGAAATATATGCATCTACTTCAAAGTATGTTGCTGATAATAAATTTATTTTTCATAGTTAATCGGATTCCGCGTGTTTTCGTTAATAATTCATCAAATTACTTCTAAGTATATAGGTGATAAATAAATTAATTAAAAATGGTTCCGCGAAATTTAATGAATTTCGACACTTTAATGATATTATTATTAGTCAACTGTTCTTGCTACTAGTTTCGTTCATGAGCTGAGAATCTCATGATAAAGCTAAAGTGTAAAAACATCATCCATGAAATATTCTCTTGTAGTTCACATGATAGTTCAAGAATTTTTTCAGTTACGCTTTCCATACAAGATCTATTAAAAGCAAATATATGTTATATTTAACATTTTTTCTGAAACTGAATTCATATATGAGCTATGGAATAATTTCACTCATTGAATCAGGCATCTCGTTGGGTTTGGTTTCCCAACTTCATTATCACTATCTTATCTTCTATCATGCCTCAGTGAACTGTTGTAGACATTCACTTGACGTATTTTGTAATTAAAAGACACAGCTGTAGATTTCACAGAATTTATCCAGGCTTGTAGTAAGTGGCACCGACTCGGTGCTATGTAGTACATAGTATGTACCCTTTTCATTTTCTAGAACTACTTAAGCTTCAATATAACTCGAAAGATAGCTGAGTTTACTTTGATGAAGTCTTCATTTAATTTAACTATACAAATTATTATACTATTACAAACAACTTTAGTTTTCCAGACTTGATTTTTATTATCTTCTAAATCTTAACTTAAAAATTTTCGAATTTCAACTTTTGAAAGGTACTTTTCAATGATTGTTCAAGATCAGTCGAATTATGTTTCGAAATGGACCATTCTTAAAAATTTTCCTTTCTACCTACTCTTAGTAAACTGCTTTGGGTTCATTTATGTTGAACAATTCAACAAAAATATCCTCGATCCTCTGCCGGTCTGGTCAACAGCACTTATCTCATCTTTTACAGTGATGAGAATGTGCAAGTCTTGTACAATTAATCTGATCAATCACGAGATTATAGAGCTCATATCCAAGTTATTTTGTATACTTTTTATAATGTTATTCTCTTGTTCGACCTTGTACATTCCTCCTCTCTATAGGAATATTCTATTTCAACTTCATATACTTTTCTACCTTTTTCTGGTTATCACCAGTTGTCTGTACTCCCTAATCATTTTGATTATCCTCAAGACTAATAAATAAATCAAGGTTGTTGTGTTTCAGCATTCATTTTATATGCATATAATGTATATCAATAATTAGAATTATTATTATTTTTCAAATGAATTAATCTCTAAAAAGAAAGTAATTTTTTTGGTCAAGACATTTTAATAATAGATAGCATTCGAATTAAAAGGAAAAATTGTGGCAATCAAGAGGCAGAGACAGCCAATTTCTTGAGATGTTCCATGAATCCTTGGAGGGAAACGTCATCAGTAAGAACAGGATCTCCTGCGCCCTAAATATTTTTGATAGAATTTCATCAATAATCAGTCTCAAGGATGAATGACACGATAAAAATGTTTATTCAAAGATGACTCTCCAGAAAACAGAAACACGAGATTAATTGTTACCCATTTCCCCTTATCAAAACTTACATCCGTCATCTAGGCAAGAATTATTTTTTATGTCAAATCGAAATTTTGGTCTGACCAATGAAAGGGAAAAGAAATGTTTCACTCACTTGAGAATAACCGCCGACACTATTGTGGGTGACAGCTGGGTTGACTTTGGTGAGGAGAAATCTGGCCTGACTGCCTTCGTGTTCTGTCTCGATGTATCTGGGCAGTGGGAATCTCACCTTAAGAATTTCCTGACCTTCTGCAATCGGCTTCTGAATGATTTGCTTAATGTATGAATATTCTGGATATTCAAGGATGCCATTGGTCTTCCATTGGGCAATGTTGGCACCCAGGTAGATTAGAATATGGAAAAAGCTGTCCATGAGAAGGATGGTATCTGGTGCTATTGATGTACTATCGAGTAGTACAGGTTCTTCACTTCCGTCCAATTTGAAAGCGGTCAGAGATGGTTGAATCATGAGGAGACTGTTGCTGCAGTCATTTTCCCAAAGAATATGTCTATAATAGGATGTTTCATCAGGGCTATTGTTAAAGACTTGGAGAAATTGCGAACGACGCATGTGGTACATGAACTGGGGATAAAACGAAAATTCAATAGGCAATCGGAAACTCATTGGGTCATCCTGACGATAATCAGCATACTTTTGGCATAGCTTAATAAGCATCCTATCAATCCAACGGAGGACATCGACAATATCTTGTGTTTCAGCTTTGAACATTGCCCATCTGGCCATAATAACAGTGGCAGCATCCTGGTCGAAACCAGAAATTATGAAATTCTTTTGAATAGCAGGATCAACAAAATTACGACAAGCAGTGGTAACACGAATCTTACGCAAGCCATCAGAAGTTTGATATTGTGTAACAAATTGAATATAGCCAAAAACTGCATTTTGTGAGAAAGCATGTGCTTGATTTTGGATGGAAGGCTCGTCAATCTCAAAGAATATTGCATAGGTATGCAGAGGAGTTAAGTTGTTGAGACGCCAGACACTGGTCTTCCCAATGCCAATTTCATTATCTGAAGTGTTGATTGTTTTCATGTTGGCGGAGAAACAATTGCCAATGCAGCCAGCAACGCGCAACTCTTTACTAGTCTAATTTTATAAAAAGAAAATCAACATTTTTTTAAATAAGAGAAAGCAAGTGAAATGAAAGCTAACTTTACATTCCATTTGGGCGGCAAATGCCATGTTGTAGTTATTGGGAATAACATGGCTTTTAGCGAATATCCTCTTGAAGGATTGTTGAAAAAGGGTGGAGGAGAAACTATCAGCCATGACCATATGACCTCCAGTGTAATTGGTAAGAAATCTCTCCTCGTGAAGACCTGTCTGGTCCAAGGCACAACTGAAAATGTCAATCACATGAGAATTCTGGGCAGCCCTATTTCCCAGACTTTCGTAATGCTAAATATACATCGTTAAACAAGACGGGAAAAAAATATTTCTGGATAATAATGACCAACTTTAATAGCCTTTTTGATGTACGGGGCAGAGTCTTTTTCAATATCATTATGAGAACGCATAACATTCTTCAAGTCTTCATCAATAATTATACCGGGGCCAGAAGTACACGGACCGCCTTGGAATAACATGATTTTAGCTCCAGTATTTGGAAATAGAGATTCCATAAGACCAACAGCCACAGACATGGCAGCACCAACTGCCCTAATAGGTCTCGTATTGTGGGGAACTGGCCATGAGTCTGGTGGAAGATCAGTGAGTAATTGTTCCAACTTGTTCATAACATTTTCAACTGGCTGTATGAAGATATTGTAAGGTAGTTGAGAATGAGTCTGACCCGGTGGACCAGCTGGTTGCATAAGTCTTTGATTCATCATTGCAGGTTGACCAACACTTGGACCTACTTGACGGCCCATACCTAAAAGTTTTTGGATTTGTTGGCCAGTATAATCCTTAGATCCTTTAAATACCCAAGACTTGGCAATTATTGTTGAGCCAAGCTCATGAACATGTACCATCCTTCCAAAGGTAATCAAACCAACAAGAGATTTGGGTGGAAGCAAGCTAAGGCTTGATTTAACAGTTTCCTTGAGTTGATTGAAGTCGGCTTCTTCCACGCATGTGTCGATTACAAATAAGAAAATCGGAGGAAGAGTAGACGCCTTAACAATTGTATACTCAATGGTCATGAATTGGGAAGATAACTCGGCAGGTAGATTTTGTTCAGTCATACCAGAATATTGATGAGGAAAATTGTTCTTTGTCATGCAAAGGCAACAAATCCATGTTTTAGATCTAATATCATAGCGACACATTGGATTCAATATTCCACGACATTTGGTACAGATGACAGGTTCATACGTAAGAGATGGTAGATCTGGACGTTCTTTCAAAGGAGTATAGAGACACGATAAAGGAACAATAGAATTGGCCATTTCCACTTTACTACCGGGAATATAATTCCAGGGGAATCTAAGCCCATCAAAAGCTTCTGTTCGTTGAATATAGTCTTGCATTGTAGCCGACAGAACTCAAGTTGAACGTGTATAATATTTTGAAATTTCTTATGATATAATGTTGTCTAAAACAAATATTTTTTTCAATATTTTTCTTGGCTTTAACCACTAATTTAAAATTTTATTGAATTTCAATAATTGACTAAAATTCTTAAAGTGGATAGCCATATCTCTACTCTTAAAAGGGTAGAAAATGATCATGTATTGATCAATATTTCTGCTCAAAGTGAGAGTAATTTGTTTTATCTTCCAAGGTGAAAAAACTTTCTTTTTACTCTTATCATTAAAGAGTTCAGCTTTACTCAGCGTTTATAGAGACATTCCTTTGAAAGAATTCCATGAAGTATTGAATAAAAGCCACACAGAAATAAAAGAATACTTAATAGCATTCAAAATTAACGAGAAGGAACTAGATAGCAGCACAACTCAAGAGGAGATACATGTTGATGGAATCGATGTGAAGCTTAAGACCAATCGTGATAGTTATCCAATGATTATTTCCCTGTTTAAAGAATCCAATATTGCAACAGAAAAGATTATTTTCTCTCTCTATGTCGTTCATGTGCAAGAATATCAATCGAGAATAATTTCTAAAATTATTTACACATTTTGGAAGACTAATTATGGTCGACTGTTGTATCCACAAAAGATATACGCAAACTGTGAAAGTGATGACAGAAAGACGTGTGCATTATGTTTAGATGCAGTTCCGGATATTCTATTTTTGCCTTGTCGACACCTTTCTACATGTCAAGATTGCCTTGATAATTTGGTCGCCAGATCAACGAACAACTTCTTTCAGTGTCCAATTTGCAGGAATATTGTTCTTGAGACCAAGAGAATAGATAGAATCTAGAAAAATTCAAGAAAGAGACTAAAGGTTCTTATTTATTAATCTCTGATATTATACATCGTTATTTGTTGAGTCTTGGAAAAAATTAAAATATAATATACAGTTTAGATAGTACAAACATGATGGTAACAACAGAATGTTTAAAAAGAGCTCCCCTTATCATGAAAGTTCCGTGTGTATGCAATAATACGCGCATACAAATATTGTAATAATAAAATAGGAAATAGAAGTTACTTCAATCAATCAGCTTTTTCGATTTAAAGTATTTTTTAAGGTACATTACTTGGAGAACTGCTAATGCGACAAGACAGAAAATAGAAATTATCGAAAACCAAAGAACTCGAGTGTGGGTGGATTCATTAGTGGCACGCATAGATTCAGATCTTTCATGCATGGCGGCAAAATCCTTAGCAATTTCATCAGTGGTATCTTCCAACATTCTCAGTTCCACTTCAATAGGCTTTAATTTCTCAGCTTTCATCAGCACATCGTAATCTTTGGCCTCAGAGCCATGTTTGAGATCCAAATAAACTTCAATTGGTTGATTTTGATTTGCGACTGATGATTTTGTATAGAAGCATACATCAAACATGTCATAGGATTCAACAGAGAATGAAAATTTTCCTTCATTAATTTTCGATTTTTGAAAGAGAATGTGGCCTTTAGTATCTTGAACATCGATATTTGTTTCTATGCCAGGTATCTGATTGACATTGTAATGGCCTGTAACAAGGACATCCTGGTGAACTTCATCTTTGATGCATTTTTTGTCATTTATAGGAACAGTAAACCTAAGAGAATTTACTGTGATGAGAAGGGAAAACCAGATAAAATACAACATCTAAATGACGACTGTAATTTTTGTAGTGCAAATGAATTTTAAACAAAATTTATGCTTAGTATATAGCAGTTTTAATTTACGAAAGAATTATAAATTTGAATTTAAAATTTTACTTTTTTCTGAGAAAAATTTTCTCAGAACTATTGAGTCAGAATCCCTTCTCGGATATGGGATTTATTTTTTTTATAGGAACAAGATACATATCAAAAGATATAAATATATACATGAGTTGCAGGAATCTTTTGAAATTAACAAAATTAATTTATTATTTTATTTAATACATTTTCTGAATCAGTTATTTTGCGAATAAATGTCATTTCACATTGTTTGCTTTATCACAGTAGAAGTCATTCCTCTTGTCACTTCTTGACGAGCTTGCATAAAGCTTGCCCCAGTTCCTCGATAATATCCATGAACTTTTAACAATAAAAAAATAGAAGCTGCTGCGCACACACTAAAACAAGAAGCAATAAAAATCATAAATGCTCCAACTCCACTATTTGTCTTTGTCCATGTTTTGAGACCATTTATCCAACCACTTGAATAAAATATAAGATTGTTATGTTTATTTTAGAGAAAAAATCGATAAATTGAAACTATCAGGTTAACGATTTCAGAAATTAAATTGCTTAAAATATTCAGTTGAAACATTCAATTATATGAAACATAGGAAAAAATGTGGCTTTATGAAATAAAAACAATTGTAAATTGTATTAACAGGGAATTAAATGTGTGGATTGAATTTTTTAACTCAAAAAGAAATCAATAAGCTATTCTGAATAACTTATTCATACTCTTTTTCTACATTATTATTGCAAGTAAATGATAGAAAATAGAAACGTACCATGAGCCAAGATAATCGATACCGAGAGCTTGAATAATCGTCAGGATGATATGGATAATGAACATGATGAAAAATCCAAAAAAGTTGAGAGAGCTATCCACTCTGGAGAGAAAGAATTAATGCGTAAACGGCTTACTTTAAGGCTTTGTAAAGAGTCCTATTCCAAGCTAGGAAGCCGAAAATGGGTAGAATTATAAAAATTAGGATTGAAGTGCCGAACAATCCACCACTGTATCCGTTATTCTCACTAACAATAAAGTATGACAAAGTTCCCAGAAGATTAACAAATAAGAGAATTGTATAGGCTAGCCAGAGATAATGACCAAATTGGGCCATAAATCTTGTTTGATCATGGAAATCATGCTCAAAGTCGACATAAAAACAAGGATTACAAGGCATGAAAGCAGGGAAAGGAGGCCAGTTTTTAGTCTGATCACTTCTTGAATGATTTACTGTCTGTTGCTGTTGAGCCGCCTCTCGACGATTCAATTCCTTTTCACGCTCATTGAGTTCTTGAGTTTTTTTCTCAATTTCACTTAAATCTTTTTTAAACTGAATTTTAGGACTAAACTCTTGGTCCACTTTAATACTGTCTAAATTCAAAACAGCAGGTTTACCTTTTTGTTATTTTCATTACTTACTCGTAGATGCAGTTGACTGAGGAATAGGTTCATCTTGAAATAACTTAATAATAATTTACTTTTTGGAGCAAAGGGGTTAAAAGAGTCTAGGTCACCGTCTTCAAGGTTTGACATTATGGAACTGGCTGTATACTAATTTATAACCGTGTGGAATTAATATCTCATTTTAACAAAACTTTTTCTGAGCCTTAGTTTTTGAAATATTTAAACTAAGCTGGCACTAATTCAGTTTTAAATGTTTTGAGAAATTATTTTTGATATGCATCATAACTTAGAGGGAAGAGTCCATTTCTGGCGCCATAAAAGAAAACATCAGGATCGAGACGCTAGAATCGATGATTCTTCTTCTAATGCGTCTAATATGTCTCCTAATGACTCATTCTCAGATGCGTACTCGGCTAAAAACACCAAAAATAAGGTAGCAGACGATGAACAATTTGAATCGTACAATGCATTAAATGCAATAAAAGCTTTAAAATCAACCTATGGGAAAAAGAAGGTTGAGAACAAGAGAGTATACGAATCCATCAGAACAACTGATGATGAATTAACCAACTTGAGTTATTCTGCACATGTTTTTGCAGCCCTCGACAGTAGCTCTGATGAAAATGATGAAGATAACAATAATAAACCTCTAGAAACTCCCAATGAAATTGACGATGAAGACTCTAAAACTAGAGAAGACGAAGAGAAAGAGAGCACTTCAAAAGATGATAGCAGTGAAGATGAAAATATGGACGCTGATTCAGATAAAGGAGATGAGCAAGGACAGGAGGATGACGAAAACTCAAATGATGAGAATAATATGGATGATGAAATGAGAAAAAGTAGTAAAATATTGGCAGGTTCTGACCTCAACTCAGCTCTTTTTAATGAAGATAAAGAACTCGAAAATGTAAAAGATGAACAAGAAAACGAGTCTAGAAGTTCGAAAAAGAGGGATTCTTTCTTGACTTCGAGTCTGAAGGGAAACCGGGAATCAAATTCGCTGCTGAATAGTAAAGGATCTGACAGATCAAGGGGTAAACGAGATTCAAACTTGTGGTCTAATCCTGATTTGTCTAATAAATCTATAGGCAAAGAGACGGGAGAGATACCACAATCCAAGTCTCCATTGATAAGGGATTCTGTTAGTATAATAGATTCCAAGAAAGATATTCTACATAAGGGTCTTAGCGCCTTGTTGAGTGACAGTAAGAATACCACTGGGAGGGAAATTCCATCTGCTTTTCTGGACAGTTTCAACAAGTCGAATGAGAAAAATGCAGCTGATGAACTAGGCAGGAGGAACAAATCACTGAGGGATAGCTTACAAAAGTCGAATAGCTTGAATTCTTCCAAATCGAGCAGTAAAAAGTCAACTTCGGACCGCCAATTCAATGAAAGATTCTCCCTCCAGAGTGAGAGGACGACAAGAATTTCCAATTTGTACCGGAGAAAGAATCTAGTCTCTGCTGGGGAAGAGAGGAACATGGAGAAGAAAATGAAGCTCCTCTCGAAACTCTACCTACCCAGTTCTGTGGATATTTCAATTGAGGAGAATTCTTCGAGTGGCTCGCCGTTTGGAGAGCGCCAGAGAAGGCTAACCGAGGCCAAGATTGAAGAAGAAAAGAGTTCCGATAAAGATTCCTGCTATGACAAGTTGGACCACAGGATTATTGACTTGATTTTATTTTTCACCAGTGAGGCCGAAAAACGGATCATAAAAACGACAGAGGAGCCCAGATTTGTCTGCCTTTGTGACTGTCATCCTCCCAATCTAATGAGTGACAACAAGTGAACTCATCCTGTTCGATTTACAAGCCGGAGATGGGTTAAAAACAAGAAATGAGTCGAGTTTCTGCCTTTTATTATTACAATTGAGTTGATGAAAATTGATCGTGATAAAAAAGTGAATTCTTGAAAAAAGACCAGTTATCATTATTTTCTCTCGTTTAAATCAAAAAGATCAGTTTAGAGTGTTGTGAGACTCGTTCCTTTGTTTGTTCCTCTCAATAACGTGTCCCAACCATAGAGGATGAGGGAGAGAAAAAAATTGATTGAAATATTTTTAAATAACTTGTCAGGACTATCGAAAGAAATTGGCCTTGCATCTGCTCGTCTTGTTTTTTTGTTTGTTTGTTTTTTGCGTAGATGAATGGTGATATTTGAAGCAGCTTCATGATCCCCTTTGATTTGAAATTACAGAATATGCATCTAAATAAGCTGTCTCTCTCTCTCTCTCGGGCATGAATGAATGAACCAGTCAATATTGGACTGTATTGATACTATGCTTAACCTGGGCACCTAAACGTATTATTATTTATACAGGAGATTTGATTAAATCTTAAATCTGATGGCTCACTGAAAATAGGCTTTGCTAAATCAAAAGAGTAAGTAAGTAATCATTGAGTAATGGGCGTAGGAATATGAATAACTCACTCCTTTGAGTTGAGGTAGATGAGCTTGTTCCAGTGGGTTGTGGGTTGGGCGTTGGCGAGCGTGCCATTGTCTTTCCTTTTAACGGAATGTCGGAAGATCTCATGAATGCCTTTGCTGGCATACAGGGCAAGTAGTCGTCGGGAGTGAAGCCTTCTCCTGTGATTGGATTTCTTGAAGAGACTCGTGCTTGAAAAAAAATGGAATTAACTTTCGATAGAGGATTTTTCTGTGCCATGTGTAAAATAAATATGGTTCTATTAAATGAGGAGTGCTTTGGGGTAATAGTTGATGAAAGGTGTAAAAGAAGGAGACGTGAGGAAGAATCTAACTTGATAGAGAT
The DNA here is from genome assembly GCA_012064415.1 of Gyrodactylus bullatarudis. NCBI lineage: Eukaryota > Metazoa > Platyhelminthes > Monogenea > Gyrodactylidea > Gyrodactylidae > Gyrodactylus > Gyrodactylus bullatarudis. The sequence goes on from SSNU01000039.1 coordinate 534,773, forward strand.
TTCTTAATTCTATTGCAACTAGTAATAATAGTATAATTATTATTATTATTTGGAGTTGGTCTTGTAGCTCGTGGCTCGGTATCTTCACTAGGATAAAGATTGTAGTAATCGTCAGGGTTTAAGCCTCGTCCAGTGATCGGATTTCTTCGAATAGACAGTTCCACTTTTAGAAAAGCATCATAATTTAATAGTAGATTGAATAAAATGAAAGGCCAAAAGAATCGAATCGTGGATTTCATTGAAAGTGACAAGACTCTAATGCACTTACTGACTGTCTTTGATCGGGTTAGGGGACGTTCATTGTAATTGACGTCACTTTTAATGGGTAATTTTAATGCCTGAGATTGACGCTGGTTTCCTCCCCTGGGAGGCAAACTCGGCTGATGATTCGTCAGAGAATTGGAATGGACAATGGGATTTGTTTCTCCTAATAAAATCGAAATTATTAACGGTAGTATATATATTCATTCATACATATTTGAGATGTATTTATATTAAACACAATTTTTGCTCAACAGTATGTCATGCTTTTATCAAATATTCACATTTATGAAAATCAAAATAAAAAATTGTCATGTTCTGATATGAAAAGATTCCATTTTCCCTAAACGTCATTAGATTGCAAAAACTATTTTTTTTTCATTTCTTGTAGTAAAATTCTTGGCGGGTGTTCAAAAACTGTCCTTTTCAATCGAAAATTTGTATATCAGAACAAACTTGAAGACATATGGTTTTATAACAAGTGCTTTAGCGTTATTTAATTTTGGCTTATTTTATTGAAGAAAGGAGAGCGATAGTCTAACAATATTATAAATATTATAAGGGATCATATACTTACTCTCCCTTGGATACTTCCTCTTGGCCAGGGTGAAATAATCCGGGTCTGTATTGTTAACATGGGTAATAGGATTCCTATCTGTCGATGGAAAGAAGAATTAGCATATTCTAGAGTTGGTTAACAATCATAGGGGGGCAACATTTATATAATTATAGGTTAAAAAATAACACGAGAAGAGGATGAGATTGACAGCTTTCAAGGGGGGGTGGGGTTGAGATTTTAGATCACCAAATTTTAGATAGATCTGAGAATAAGTGACACTGACAGTCATGCACCAAGGGGAAAAGTTACCCTCAGTGCTTGGTCTCCAACGAGAAGTAGACATAGATCTACTCCTCGTTATTGTCGGTTGTATTATGTACTTTTCTTCGTGAGTAATTGGATTTCGAATCAGGACTTTGGTGAATTCTGCATTATCGTAGACAATGTCGGGAACAGGGATTGCCTCTTTATTATTTCGATGACGTCGTTCTGTTACATGGGAATTTCTGCCCTCATCAACAGTAAACGTATTGGAATGGCCATTATTAGGTGGGATACAGTGTTGGTGGTAGTTTTTCTTTGGCCTATGATCACTTGAACTACAGCTTGTCTGATACGTAGAAGAAGGACTATCAGAATTCTGTCCTAGGATATATATATTTGTATTCGATATAATACTCGTCAATAATCGTAAATAACGGGAGAGAGGGAACGGGTCTCATAGATTAATGAAATGGGTAAACAAGGAGACTTACTTTTAATGTGAAAGTGTCTAGTTCCCCCCACGAATGGCTTCTGAGTAGTTCGATTATTATCATGTGATATGATATTTGAACTATTCGGTCTTTTGTCGTGGGATCCAAGGGCTGGTCGAAATGACTTCTCTCCCATATTAGCCATGGGCACGGAATGTGTTATGGGATCTCGTTTAACTAAAGAAAATATAGAACTTGATGAGTTCTCCCGATGAGCAGGGAATAGCTTCTCTAAGTTACCATGCGTTACATTTGATTTTACTAGAGTTCTTTGAGGTTTTTCATTCATATTTTCAATTGGTACACTATGGGTTATTGGATCACGTTTCACTGAGTATATAATACATATATTATCCAGGTTAAAAGTTATCGTTTTAATTTAATAGAACTACTATGATCAATTATCAGCTAGTATCAAGATAATAATTATGTGTATATTACACAAATACAGAGTAGTTTTGAGATAAGAGTACATATGCTAGTAACGAATCAATTTTATACGCTCGTGGATAAACAGAAAATCTAATAACTTTTACATTTTAGGCTCATAAAGACCTCTTCAATTAGTTAGGGAGTTAGATAGAGTTTAGAATCGGGAAAGTATAGAATTCAAGCCCAGTCTTAAGTCTGAAGAGATCCTAATGAATCTAAATCAGAACAGAAATAACAGTTGTAGCTTAATGTCCTAAATTTTTAAAAATCACTAAAATCTTGACCATCAAATAAGTTCTTGACATTTTCACATCGAAAATAGTAAAGAACCTTGACAGAGAGATGATTTTTCCTCTTCAAAAAATAAATACATTGCAAACATTACAACGAAAAAAGACAAATAAACTCACGACTTTTCCTAAAGCTTTTACTCGGACTCTCGGAAATGTATTCAATGTCGGTAATTCCAAGTCCCGAAATTGGATCTCGATCTGGATATGGGGGTGGGATGAAAAATGCAAGAAATGGATTTATTTCTTGAAAATGATTTGGTTCTATTTCTTGACAAAAATACAAAAATTTGAACGCAGCCTATACCAAATTCATAATAATGGAGTAAAGTATTAACGATAAATAAATCTATATAAATATATGAAGATGAATGCTTCTTCTCTGTGCTACAGGTGATGATTCTGTTAGTATGGATTAAGCCAGTAGGCTGAGGAAAGAGTAAAGGTTTGTTCATGTGCTGTGCGTGTGTGATCTAACATAACATGATGCATGAATGAATCAAGATTTACGTGAAATCAACTGAGGGAGCCTAGGCCTTTTGGAGAAGGCCTTCTTGGTGTATAGGCAATTATACTCTTCGCGACATGGGCCAGCATTGCTTGTGGGAACGAGTGGATTGTAGGCATCTCTTGATCGTGCCTCTGTGTTATAATTTTTACATGTTATGAATCATTATTTTTCACCTGATTCAAATCACACTCAAAACGTAAAGTAATATATCTATTTATAGAGAATAATGGGTGGAGATGAATGTAAAAAATAGAGTGAGAAAAAAAGGGTTGTTTCAAATAAAAAGGAGTACTCTCTACCATGAATGCTCCATTGATTATTAAGATCATGAAATTTTGATTTGATTGTAAGCTTATCGATGAGACATAAGGCATTTTAATTTGTACAAACTTTATTGTAAAAATTCTCAATCCTTTATTGATGCTTGTATTATAAATAATAATATTGATAAATCAATAAAGCGAGTCAGTTGATAGTAACAAGAAAGAAAAGCGAAAACAACATACCGCATAGTTTGAGTTGAATTTTTTCAATAGCAATGGGTGGAAGCATTCCCAGACCAGAAATAGGATCACGTGTTATGACTGGAAAATAATAGTTTTTCAAATTAACTTCAACTCAATTCCTCGGTAGCTGTACTAAGACTCACTCCGGTTGTAGAGGCCAGTCTTGAAGTCGACAAAGGTGAGGAAATCTTCATCCAACATTGTACGATAAGTTTCCCCCTTAAAGATTACTAAAATCAAAGTATATCTACAGGAATATAAACTTACAGTCACAGGGGACTTTGATCTTTTGGTTGAAAAACTTTTTCGGCATTCCAAAAAAAGATGTTTAATTCGAAAATGAGTTAACGATAATTATCTCTCTGTGTTAGATTAGAAGGAAAGACTATCTCCAGACATTCTAACAACACGATTTATTATTAATAATACTCTTTGCCCGTGAACATTATTCTTCTTGTCAAGAAGAGCTCTTGTACACGTGTGTACGTGTGTTTAGAGTGGACGAATTTTCTCTTCTCTTATTGGTCTACTTCTCATGTTGGAAAAAGTACAATTTCAAGGTGAGATAGGAAATATTTCTTTAAAATCTGTGTTTATAGCGATAAAAAGAAATAATCATGATTAATTGTTATTATGTGGGATTAAAATTTCCCTTACCCAGTACTCAACAGAAAAATGTTAATTAATTTTCATTAAATCATCAAAAGGAGTAATTCTCACTTACTTTTAATCTTGTCTTCATTGAGATAGTAAATCTTATTCATACAAATTATTTGTCAGTTACTTGAGAGTAGTTTGATAAATAATATAATTTTTATTTGGATATAATCACACCTCAGGTAGATGTGTACAGACAAGAATGGGATACAAGAAAAATGTCAACATTGTTTGACTCTAAGAATAACTGGAACTGATGAAGTTGGTAAGGTTGCTATTTCAGTGACAATAGCTGTTACATTGGAAGGCTGGATAACATCATGTTTAAGGTTCAAGACCTTGAGATTAGCATTTTGCTTAGGAGTCTTTTCGTGGATCATGAGATCGTGTGGGAGGATCTCGTTGAACTCAAAAATGTCTGTCTGAGCTAGATCCCAAAATTTGAAGGTCTCCGAACAAACGATGACCGGTTTCTGGCCAATGATACATCCAGCCAAAAGATTTGAACCCATTGGGGCGAGAACATTGCCATTGGTGAGGAGGCCAGAGCAGCCAAGTAAAAGAACTGAAATCTCGTGAGCATTGGAAGAGAATGAGTTTATCATGCAATATTGACACGGAATTTCGTGTTTGATGAGATCTTTGAGCATATTGCGTCCCTCGAAGAAGGGAAAGGAGTCTACAACCAAAACTGAAAATAGAACGTTGCGATCTTTGGCCTTGAGAAGAGCCTTTTTGATCAGGGTTGAGTTTCCATAAATTGCAACGTTCTCTCCATCCTTTATGTACTCAGATGCCCTCTCCGAGATGGCCTCACCAGCCAAGACAATCATTTCACGCTCAAACTCCTCCAGATATTCGGCAAGATTGTTCTTAAAGACACCGGAAGCTGAGTTGATTTGAATTTCAGAGGATTTTAATTTGAGATACTTGAGGAAGGATTGAACAGTGATTGGCAACATTTCAGTGACGTAAATGATGTCCAAATTTTCAACAAGCTTATTCATAAAGTTACGCGACAAGCAATCATCAGTTGCAAATTCTTTTATCAAAAACTCTCGGGTTGCATGAATGAAATCGATGCAAAACTCTGTGTCCTCGCAATTCTTGTCAACGAGATGTTTGAAGCATTCATAAAAGTTTTTATCAATTTCGTCAGTTCTGTAGGATTAATTTAAGAAAAATTACTTGAAATCTTTTAAAAGGCTCTGGAGATGTTGGAATAGATAAATATCGTTGATATTTGAGTTAGTTTCAGGGAAAAGCTCTTTTTTCATATTATTATTGTTTGGGATTGGTTTGTCACCTTGATCTATTTTGCCAGAAGGTGCCTGTTTGTTTGCCTTTGCGGCCCTCTGATCTTCTTGGATTTTTCTTCTCTCAGCCTTGGAAAGTTTTTTTTCTTTCCCTGTTTCCTCGGGAAGTGAAGACAGAGTTTGCTCTGGTGGTTTAATATCTTCTTTTAGAGAGACTTGTTTAACAGTACTTTTCTCATTTTCCTTAGCAGCTTTAGCGGCACGTTGAGCTTCCTAATATAAGCAGATAAATCTAACCTGGATTTGTCGTCTTTCTGCCTTGGTGAGTTTCTTCTTTTCAGATTCTGGATCAGGCATTTTAAAATTACGATGTTAAAAGATTCAAATTGTCTATTGTTTACAACAACCTTTTTTAAGTTGAACTAGTCCCAATTGTTTAGATGATTGAATTTGTGCTTATTTAAAGTTTTACTAATTAGAACTTAACTACAATCAATATGACCTGTAATAATATATTTCATATACAATTCTATTATCAAAATTAGTGAGGATAAGCGATGATGATCTTAATCAGTGCTTTATTGATTTTCATCATGAAAAAAATTAAATAAATGCAGTTCTTCTATAAATTTCAGCTTGTTTTATCGATTATTCCAGTGTGTTTGAAGGAGGTGGTGGGATAAAAATGCATACCATATAAATTTCACAATCTCATATTGATACCTAAAGATTGAATTTACAAGGGAATATTCAAATAGTTCATATAATACAATAAAAATTTAACAATAGTAAACGATAGTTTTTTTCTGAAATAATTATCTTTTAAAGTTCTTGGTATATAACATCTAGACGATTTGACTGTCCCATATCTCCAGGAGTATTATTATGATTGGAAGATTCATCTAGACTCAGCATACCTTCATCATGAGAACCATTGGTGCTCAGAGAACCATGGACAGCATAAGCACTGACGAGTTTATTTTGATTTGAACTGTTATAGTTATTTTGACTAGCTGAGGAATTACTCAAATTACTAGTGTTGGTCAAGAGGCCAGTGTTGTTAACATTGGCCTGTATTGAACAGGAAAGACTTTGATTACTGTTGACGTTCTTGTCAAGATTTTGTGAGGATGTAATTTCACAAGGTGGCTGATAATACGTCTCATAGCCATCACTCATCTCTAAAGAAAAAATTTAAAATTGTAATAAATGAATGTTAAGGTACAATTATAAGAACATTTAACTAACCAAATAGGGGATAGTTATGATTTCGTTGATATTGTGAATAGAGGAGCTGAGATTGTGTTGGATATTGATAATTCATGCCTGTCCCACTATCTACTGAAGAGTAGGCAGGATTTTGCAAGTCAATATTGCCCTTTTCATTAACAGATGGTGCAATATTATTATCTAAAGTTATAGATACATTGTTACTTGATAGACTTGATTACTAATAAGTTAAAATTTAAATGTTAAAACAGATTCTTACTATTCTTAACCTTTTGACAGTTGATAGGGGTCGGTGGAAGCGTACTCTTATTGAACATGACAACAGAGTTTGGATACATCATGGCAGGATTACCATGGTTATTATTGGCGGCATTATTATTGTTGTTCATAGTATTCTCACGGCTCTGAATGCCAGAACTCGAGGAGGCACTTGAGGAGATGTGATTCTTCTGGGAAACTTGGGGAATGATGTTATTGATGCTGTAACAATTGGGAATAGTCTGAAGGTAGGAGTTCCCGTTGGACTGCAGCCGAGACATTTCTGAATGGTCAATAAAGTAGCCAGGATTCTGGGTTTGTTGATAGTTGAGATGAGGTTTGAAACTATTTCCATTCTCCACGAAACTTGTTGGCTGAGCTGGAAGGGGCCGCTGGGTTACTGGAGTTGGGCGAAAATTTTGCGATACTTCGAGTTCCTCATATCCTACTTGAAAAGATGGGTTAATTTTGTCTTTTAGAGGAAGATTTTATCAAATAGTTACTCACTAGGGAAATTATTTGTATTACGATCCAATTGGCCGTTGGCTATCATATGGGCATTGTTGAGAGCTGAGTTGTTGCCAAGATGATTATTATTACTTGTCTAGAGAATGAAAAAAGTTAATTTTAACTAGTTAATAAGTGCCTTAGAGATAAGCTAGTAAAGAAACAATTGAGACCGTAGTCTATAATGAGCATTTAATGAGTCCAACACATAAAGACTTACTAGGAGCAGGTGTTGTTGAGTTTTATCTTTGGATTTTGATATCTGGTTAGAGCTAGAATTCGAGGAGGACGAACTTGAGGAATCATCCGATGAATCAGACTCATTATTTGATGAGGAAGACGCCGAAGATGTTGAAGAGCTGACATTCGAGCTTTTTGACTTTTTCAGCTTTTTCTTTTTACAGGTCTTTTCTTTTATACCATTCTCGAGATTGGCGGGACCCACGAGGTTGTTACACTCTTCCATAATTGTCGGCTTATTCTTGAGGATACCTTTCATCCCCTGGAGGGTGGCTCGTTTGCCATTGGTTTCATCAAGGGGGTTCATTTGTTGTTGTGTTGACATTAGGAGGGTCATATGATTTTCATAGTGATCACTGTTCCCATCGCTAATAGGAGTGGCGGGGTTGCAAGATACATTCTTATTGTTACATATTGCCAGGGGAGTTTCTGTGTAGTACTTGTTGGAGAAACTGGACAGGTTTGGTGAAAGTTCAACCGACAATGGAGAGACACTAATGTTATGTTTTCCTAGACTAGGATTTTGATCAGAACACTGAAGGTTTTGTGTGGACGACCGTTGCTTTTCATGTTTATAGGATGGCATATTACCGAACTTGATGATTCTTTCAATGCTCGAGTTGGCCTCTGGATCTGTCCCAGAGTTACTATTGACGTTAGCACCAGGATTAACGATTCCTTTGGTATTCTTGAGACTTTCCTCTGAGGCATCACCCATGAGATAATCATCGTTCCCTTTCGACTTGCTTCTCGTCTTTTTGCCCTTTTTTCTTTCATCACCCTTGCTGCTGCTACTCCGATGGCTTTGAGGATACAGTGAGAGGTCAACATCAGCAGTACTGATCACTTTACCAGTGAGTGGATTCTTTTTTGAACGAAGACCGAGAAAGTTGGTACTTTTGCGTTTCTTCCGTAGAAAATGCGTCAACAACATGACAAAGAGTATGAATAGAATAGAAAAGACTGAAAGAATTATGAGAAAATGAAAGCCAAAAAGGAAATGATTCGACATGTTTGCATCGAAGAAACTGGAATAGTCTGGATATTTGTAAGAGTACCAGATTTGTTCAACATCTTCAGGTGTTAGGTGAGCGAAAAAGGGTTGTATATCATCAGGATCTGTTGACTGACATTCAGGGCCAAACCAGCCAGGCTGGCAAAAACAAAAACCAACATTGGTACAGAGTCCTCGACCAGAGCAGGAGAGTTGAGTCTTTGGAAAGACACGATTGTTATCAAGGACTCGTTGGGGTAAAAAGTTGAGAGGAAGCATTGCCAATGATTTGACTTGTTCCTCCAAGGTTTGCGAGTATATTTCCTCTAATCGATCCTGACTTGATGAGACAATCGAGTAGGGCGAACCAGTTGGACATTTCGAGGTAAAGGAAATATCAGGATATGAGCACTGATTAAGAAAGCAGTATTTCCCACGGCCACAAGAACTCCCCTCGAGCACGTATACATCTTCAGCATATCTAGGAGAGACAATTAATTTATGTAAAAAGCCAATGTGAATAATAATAAACTTACTTGCATTGCACTGACTGATTTTGATAGTTTGTCTGGGTAACAAATGTCCGAGATGAACCTTTGCTCTTGTGGTGTTGAGGAGACGTTCCGCCTTCACAGTGTAACATGCCACATAAAACATTTCTAAAAGAAGGGAAAAAACATATGAGAATATTTCAAAATCTCTCGAGTTGCATCAATAGAACATACTCTTCTCTGCAGACCTGGCCATCAACACCGCAAGCAGATTTTGTCTTGACATTAAACTGTTCATAGCATTTATTACTGGCTTCCCTGGCAGTAGGACCCCAGTGGTTTTTGCATTGTGTTACTGGGGTTGGACAATGGCCATTGAAACAGAGAGCGAACTGACTCCGAAATTCTCGGTTGTCAGATTGAAGAGGGTCCAATTTCGTCTGACATGGATGGCCATTCTCTAAATGAAGATTTTCTGGACACTCATTCTGAGAAAAAGAAGAAGAAGCTTGTTTAAACTGAGACTTGATTTAACGAAGAAACTTAAACTTACAGAGCGCCCTGAACAAAATTCCGGAATGTCACAGTGATCTGTAGCATTGCGACACATGGACCCCTTAGCTGCAACCTGGCACTTGTGACAACAACCTCCTGTAACGCAAACTGAATTAACATCAGCCAGGCATGTTTTTGGATTACAACAGGGAAACTCATCATGGCTACCATGGCCAATGTCACATTCCTCTCCAAAGTCGATCCAACCATTTCCACACGTGTCAACTACAGATGCCGAAGATTTGTCAACAAGACAAGACCCTGTCCCAAGAAGCAGTGCCATATTGAAGAGATTTTTATCGCAAGAATTGAACACTGTCCTTTCGTCACAATTCCTACGAAAAAGAGGAAAAATATTTAAATTGAATTTCAGTGATTTACTCCTAAAATAGCATACTTTCCATGGGATTCCATTAAAGAGTGAAGGCCAAAGATGTCACGAATAGAGAGGGAAATTGTTCTAGCCGTATGGAACATTGTATCATATTCATTAACTCTGATAACAGATAGAGATCTTGGGGTACAGATACTGCTTGGTACCGATAAATAGTCCGAAGACTCGTTAAACTTTTTCTGAGTGAGGAAAATGTGCACTCGTCCGATTGAAGACTAGTTTGATAGAGATAATTAGAGTTTTGCTTGTAATTCTCAATGAATGAGTATAAAGTTTATATTCTACTTAGGATTTCAAATATAATATCGGATAATTTTTTGAATTACGAGCCAAAAATTCATTCAATAAATGAATGAAATTTGTTAAATAATATTTACGTCTAAAAGCATAAAATATTATCATACTATTTTTCATTAAAAAATAGTAAAATAAAATATCGATTCGTTCAAAAACTTTATCATATGTCATCTCTAACTATAAACTAACTGTCTGTTTGGGTCGTTCATGGATTTGATATTCTGCGAAATTGTTAAGGGTTGTCTTGATGCTGGATGAGACTGTGAAACGATCCATTATATTCCAGACTTCAATTTGAACCAGGATCGGCTCAATTTTGGTATTGGCAAAAAGCTGATGACGAAAAATAATTAATTCTCTATTAGCTGTTGAGAGGAAATGAAAAAACTCACCAGCTTAGCCTGATTAAAAGTCGCCGAGATATAATTTATGGAGGCAGTAATATTTGAGCCCAACAAACTGAATAGCCCATAATCTATAATGAGGCTGACTGGTAACTCAAGGACATCACTCTTTATTGGATCTTTGGAGACAAGTGGCAGGGGCTGCCAGAATCGATGTAGCCTCTTGTCCATTCTCACCTGGACTGGATCATTGACGTGAGAGTAATGAATCAGCAGATCATCAGAACATTCTGGACAATTCAACAGGCCTATGGAGTAATAGGATTCCTCGTCCATTGTTAATAGACCACTAAAATGTATGGGGAATATTTTTAAATGATGATTGATTCCACTGATCACTTTGAAATTCATCTTTTAAAAATGGCCGATTTTTCACCGTTTTTGGTCATTTTTGAGACATTTAACCTAGCTTTTTTTCACACATGAAAGGAATATCTCCTGGGCTAGTCCTACCTACTTCAAAAAGAGGTTAGAATTTCTGCCAATTTGGCCAAGAAAATTGAAATTTGAGAGATACTATCCAGCATAGCTCCTAAATCGGAAGAGGTAGCTAAAAAGTTTAAGGCGACGAGTTGTAGAGAATTGTTTGCAGATCATTTCTGTCTTTAAAGAATTCTAATGCGAGCTTTTTAAAGCGAAAATAAAACCTTAAATTCAGTTCAATTAAACTTATCAAATGCTCATACAAGGCATCAAAATTAGATCCAAAAATGCCAATTATCACGAATTTATTTTTTGTGTTGAATATGATTGAAACAGTATTTAATCGCCTAAAAACCAACGAAAAATTACTTGATGGCATGTCTTATTTCCATAGAGACAGTTCCAATTTTGTCAGAGAGCGAGTCTTTGGCTGGGGAGATAACCTGAGCCTCTCCCACATAATTGTAATTGGGATAATCCTGAAATTGATAAAAAAGTACTTTAAGCATACTTAAGATCAAAGAAAGAGAGGAACAACAGTTATGTATTCATAAAATGTACACAATATATCTAAAGTAAAGTAGAAGTAGTTGAAAAAAACATGAAAAAACAATTCAAAATTTGTTGATTCTATCAATGTAGTATTTTTATTTTTTGAATTTCCCTTTGAAAGCTGAAGAAGAAGGAGCAGAGAGGATGGAGCAACCTGGAATATTAATTAATCAAGCATTGGAAAACGTACAGAAGAAATGAACAAGTACATAGAATAAACTCTATTACATTGCCCTTCTGTTAATAATGTTGATACACATCCTCCTCATTGGTTCAATTGTATACATATATACAATACAAAAAGGGTAATGTAATGTACATATTCGCAAAGGGGATGATGAATAATGTGATACTTTTCGAGAGAGAGAATTCATATCACTCAAGAAAAATAGAAGGAGAGAGAGAAACTCCCCTAATTAAAGTGACATTTTTCCCAGTGAAAGTAAAAATCTACAGTACACATGTAAATAAATAGAGAATGATTTGTTATTCACAAACTTAAGCATATATGAAGTAAAAAAGGGTTTTCCAGAGAGGTTGAAACTCACTGTGGATTTGTAGATGGTTAGACGATCATCTGGTTCACGGAGGAAGCTGACTGCTGTCAACTTTTCAGTGTTGACAATGTTGTTGCGATAAATCCTACAGAGAAATAACAATACAATAATGGTATGGGGGTAATATTGATTTGAAAATGTGTGTGGGAAAGAAAACTTCATGCAAAAATAATTATAATCGTGGGATTCTCGAGATGGGCAATGAATGGTTGAGAATGAATATGAAAATGTATCGGATAGTAGAATGAGTCCTAGGAGAATCATAACGAGCATTCTATAGAGTTAATGCCAAAACAAGGGGTGTATACTAGAGAGCACTGTTCAACCAAAGATGTGGGAAAATCGAACGATTCTGCTGCCCTTAACCCTTGGACAACGTCAATAAATCATCCAATTTCCAGTCAAGGAGAAATTAACCTTTTCTTTTCAAGCTAATCTTGATGATGTTTCAGCAGATCTCTAAGGTATATTAGACAACGATGGAAATTTTAGTTCTTTACGGACTTCGTTCGCCCTTATTGTTTCCAGCGATTTTATTACCAAAGTTAAAATATTGTTCGCGGGTTTGGATTTAAAATTTGTTTGAATGAGAAAATTTTATAAATAAATTACTCAATTAGTGTATATGTAGTTATTTAATATTTAATGATATACAAAAATTCATTTGAAAAATTACAATTTTTTAATTCGCGCCAGCAAATTTTGAATGAATTTTACTACGAAAATTGATAAAATTACGTTTTTTGTGTGATCTGTATGAATTTTCGGAAAATCTTCTACTCTGTGTAAATTAGCAAATCGCCCGGAAAGTAGTTTGGAAAAAAATATTTTGTATTCCCCCAATACACACATTTTGGCATTAACGCGAAATTCTAATCAAAAAGACCAGAAGAATGATATATAGATTTTGGTGTGAGGGCGAAAAAATTCATAGCTCATATCTTACTTTTGGGTCTTTTCAAGAGTTTGCCTAAATGAATGATGAAAAATTAGTAACATTTCAGATAATATACTCTGATAGGAACATTCTTTTCATTCATAAAAATTAACTGAAAAGGAAAAACTTATATTGGTAGTGAAAGTTTGGACATATTATATTGATAATTATCATTTATTATAGGAATATTCTGGGCAATTAACAGGTAATAAATATTCCAGTTTGAACTAGAAACTTGATTCTAAATGACAATGCAGGAGAGTCCATCTATAGCAGAGGCATGAGTGGAGGACAGCCTAGATCCTGACCAAGATTAGGGAGAGGTCAAAGAAGAAATTCAAGTAATTCAAACTGCAGCTCCGTTTTCAATGAATTTCACTACTTAACTACTAAAAACTACTAGGTATAACCATAGGTTAAGACCCAATATCTGGTACTCTCGTGAGTTGTTCACAGAACAAGTTGTTGTTTACACTACACTAATAAATAACCTATGGATTTTCGGTAGAGTTCCTTTAAAAATTACATTCAAGTAATTCAAATTTAAAATTTCATTCAATTATTTGAGTTTGAATGATATTTCAAAGTAAAACTGCTGATGATCCAATAAGAAATGTACGTTTGGTTTTCATAAGCTCTACATGACACGAAAAGGCCAAATTTAGCGACAAGCTAAACCATTTATTGATTCATCTCAAGATGAAACAAAACTGAAAGAGATGAAGAAGAACAAGGAATGCATAAAAAATGAGCATATATCAAATTGTAGTGTGTAGAAAATAGGGAAGCATTGGAAGGTGGAAAAAAGACCTGTCAGAAGGGGGGAAAATGATAAATTGACTTTATCCCTAACTTGTAATTCCTATACAATATCCTAGATTCTCTCTGTAGTAGAGACAAGAGAGAGAGAGATGTGTATTGTAGTTTGATTTCCATGAAATTGCTTTTGTCTGTTTGTAGGCTAGAATGAAAACATACCATAGTTGACTCATAGCCTACAACTTTCAGAAGAAGTATAATTTTGTTTCCTATCAACATTGTAATTGTTATTAATTATTACTATAATTTAGCTTTGGATGAAGCGTATTTATCCAACAGAAATCAATAAGGGGAAACCAAGTTGTAGCCGTTGTAGTGAAATTCATTGAGATATATTTTGGCGCTTAATTCAAAATAGATCATTTTATTAATTTATCGAGGCATATTACATATGAACTATCCTTGTATGAATGCATTGGGAGAATTATGAAAGAATTTGATCAATCCCTTAATATCAGTGATGATGTGAGTCAGAAGAAAAGTATTAAAATAACAGTATAGCCATAACCTATTATGTATGGAGATGAAAGAATCATTGTTATAAACTTGTTCTAATGAAGCTAGCAATAAATGCATGTATCTATCTTTTTTCATTCGAAAATGAAAAGAGGTAATCTAATTGGCCGACAGATCAGGTATTAGATTAGTGAATAGTTTGAATTGTGAACTTACCTGGATTGTTCGAGACTAACGCGAACCTGATCGGCAAACGGCAGAGATATGATGATTTCTCTCTTTAGATTCTGTTGAGAAAAAAAATTAAATTATTACTACATATATTTTGTATTTTCATGATTAATTCTAATTTCCAAAGCTAATTTTGATCTTCTCTGATAATTTTCAATCTTTTTGCAGAAGTATTAAAAGATATTTTGGAGCAAAATTTGATGCGATGATGTTAAAATATTATCGCTATTCAAGCTGAATAGCTAATTAAGAAGAAAGCTTCATCAGGGTATCTTTTTCAATAAAAAATATTCATAATTGGCAAATTTTAAATTTGATGCCTACATGGATGGATCAACATTTTTCCATCAAAATTCAGAGCCAAAGTATCGTAAATTAACGGACGTGTTGCCAAACAAAGTTTAAATTCAATACAGGCTTCTTATGATGAAACTGATATTCCCAAAATGTGTACGGGGAATTGATTATCAACTATCATCATAAAAATATTCCTATCGGGTAATTAAATTAATTACGCTTAGCTAAACAAACAACAAGGTCTTGTGTGTTTTGAAGTGGGTTGGGGGGTGAAAAGATGGTGTGTTAATATTTCCAATCTACAATTTTATTACACAATATACATTTAGTTAGTTGGAGGTAATATGTACGGTGTACGGGTATTTTTTCAGTGTTTTATTTTCTTCTTCTTCCAAGTACATCCACGATTTTAATGATTGTAAAGTTATAATTCTCATGTTCAGCGGTTTTTTCATAATCTGATCATAACCCAGAGGTTGGAGGGAAGGCTTAATCTGGAGAGGCAGATAATAAAAGCAAATTCAACCCAATTTACAAAACCAATATTTCCTGGGAGATATTTCACTTATCAGGTGCAAAAGGGGATAACCATGTTGATTGTAGTTATTATACCCATGGATACAGGACATGATAAGCGTAAATCCTTGTCCAATTATTGTGTATTCAATTAAAAATTAGGTACAACCCTTTGCTCTTAAAGTACCATTGGGTCCCTCTGGAAATATTTTTGATAAATCCAGAGCTAAAAATAATTACGTTGAAGAATTAATCGTAAAAATAGTTTTAATTTTAGATAAAATTAGGAAAGTAATTTTTGGTTATCATACCCTATGTTCTAAACGTAGGAGATAATATTCAGATCTTCGAAATGTCCCCTATTAAAAATACTTCTATATCGCTCAAGATTTATGATCAAGGGGAGAATTTACCCAATTTTACGCATAAATACAAGGAGCACTGTGTAAGACTGGGATGAGCCATTGGCGGGATTATAGTGATCCGACTGTAAATTTTCATTTGAAGTGGATAGAGGAAATGGGCGTATATATAAAGAGTTTACCTATCATGTAACGTTATGAGGATCCAAACTTCCACTTTTAAAATTCTATCTTTGAAGAGTATTGTTCACAGGCACTAAAGAAAACCACCTAAAAGCGGAAGTTGGGGCACTGTTGTTGGATGTGGAAATTCTATTGTTCATTTGTCGGTTGGTAACCAGAGACTAGGATGAATTTCACTAATACAATTCAATTCTTTTCAAGTCTCTTATTACTCTTGTGTACGAGTAATTTGTTTCTTGGATTTATTGCCGAAATCATGACATGACTTATTGCCGTTTAGATAATAAAAATTTTACATGTTTCTTTATTACTACAGTTAAGTAGAATAAAGAATGTTACAGAATAATAAATTACAACTAAACGCCGAGTAACTTCTTCCGTAAGACAACTGAGGGTCGATATAGTGTATATTTTTACCTTGGGAAAGGCCATTTTGGCCAAGTTAGATACAAACCTAATTGACATGAAGATGAGAATTCACTTTTTTTCACAAAAAACTCAATATTTTTTTTAGGAAAGTTAAGAAAAAAATTATTTTGCGAATTCCATAGTGAAATCGGCCAATAAGTTGTGGAAATTAAAAAAAATTCAATCTGACCAAAATAAGGCCGTTTTTTGAATTTCAAAGGTGCACCAAATTTCCACTCTTTCCGCTTTCGAATCCAAAATTTTTATCGATCTCGAAGATTTGAAGCAGTTAAATGCAGATATTCGAGGTCAGAAATTCACAAAAATTCGTCATTATTGTGGGAAATCGAAAAATTAGAATGTATTGATTATCACGAAGGGGAATGATCCAAAATTTAAAAGTTTAACTTATTCTTACTTTAACTGCTTCAAATCTTCGAAATCGATAAAAATTTTGGATTCGAAAGTTGTTTTAACCAACTTTGTTCCTAACTTTCCGAAGAAAAATATTGAGATTTTTGTAAAAAAGTAAATTCTCATCTTCATTTCAGCTAGCTTATATCATTTTTAAAGTATTGCCACTGATGATGCTTTATGAAATGTACATATGGCCCTAATATATATCTTATTTCTAAATCTCCTACTATGATTTTAAGTGGATTTTCGGATGTATTTGAAAATTTACGTGAATATTTGAATTATAAAAAAGAAGATGTATGAATTACATGAGAATTTAGAATCAATTAATTATTTAGAGTTTATACTTTTTGTTGGATAGGTATGTCTAAAACCAAGGGAAAAGTAAAAACTAGTGATCAAGAAAGAAGTAGCATTTACTTTTTAAAAAGATGAGAATAAACAAACTATTGATAGCAATAGCAGATAAGTTGATGAAGAGACAATGAAAATATTGTCTTATAGATGAACTGGTTTTGATAATTATTATCAACTTTGGTAGTGATGCATTCAAAACTGCAGTTGAATATATATATTTATAGGTGTGAATATAGTAACAATAGATGAAATACGTGTCCTGATAGATTGAACAGCCAAGTTCAAGTTCCGGTTCAAAATCTTTTGATGATAATAACGAAGAAGAAAAATGAAATAGATCTAAAGTTGGTGTTAGCAATTATATTCTAAAGTTGAGATTTTTCAAGACATCGTAAGCACAAATTTCATCTTCGTACTACTACTCTCGAGGAATTAAAAGCTTGGTCAAGAGGTTAACCCTTGGATGTAGGGAAAATTAAGTTGTCTTATGAATCATAAGTTATGATACAGGTCTAGTGGAGATATTATATGGGAAAAGACATAAAATAAATAAACTTTGTGGCATTAATAGGAGACTAGAGGCTTTCACCCAAACTATCCTTTCAACTTTATAAAAGTACTATATAGTGATAACTAGAAATGTCTATTCCCATAAACTAAATGGTACTGTGAAATTCATACAAACTGTGTCGGTATGAAAATCACACATTTGAAATGTGAAAATCAAGAGGCATAGGGATAAAGTTTTTACCTCTTTTGAAAAACAATTTATGAATTCACACGAAGGAAAGTTTAATTGAAAAATACTTTGCTTTATAAAAACTATCATAGGTACTTTATAGTCTTGAGTAACGAATCAGAAATTCACTTGGATATATATCATCTTGGAGAAAAAATTTTCAGAAGTTAACAGATACATGTTTATTTATTTTCAAAGGTAGTAATGGACTATATATTTATAATTAATTAATTAGACGGAGTAATTGATCATTTCAACAAGAGAACTGATCAGAAATCAGGTTCTTCAGATTATGAATTAACGTATAATTTAGATATATTCTTCTGGCTATGAAAGGAGAATAGAGTCCTGAAAGGCAATATCTAACAAGAATATGGTGTTTGGAGAGGAATTTAAATGACTAGATACTATGAAGAAGAAAATGAAAATTATGAATATTTTGTTTTAAAATTTTTGAAGCTAAAGAGAACTGAAGAATTTACATAAGAGCACTTTTTCTTTTAATTATTAAAAAAAGTATAACGGAATTAAACTTGAGGGGGTTTTGAAGTAAAGTAACATACGAATAAACTCACATTTATAGTATTGTTAACTGGCAAGAATAGAGTGAATGGTCTGGGCAGCCGGGAGAGACGATTCCGGTTATCATCAATCCTTTGCCTCGCTCTTATATCTATTGACATTGAGAATAGAGATTAATTACATTAGTAAGATTAATGGTGATTTCCAAGTTATTCTCTTGTATTCTGGTTTTTTTTCTCAGGCAGTATTGTATTTTTTGAATTTCTAATTAAATTATGCGAAAAAAGAGAAATGCTTGACAGAAGCAACAAGCCAAACAAAATAGAGAGAAAATTCATCTCAAAAATTTTCTTTTTCAGTTTAGAATAATAATAATATGAATCACAAGATTTCTCTTACTCTGGTTAGAGAGGTTTAATTTTGCATCATTTATTATAACTTTACCAAGTTCACGAAAAAAAAGACCTAAACTGTTGCTAGTTCAAATGATAATGAGTTAGATTGAATTTAAATTAGTCCTAATTTATAAATGATGTGTTTAGATAATCAAATTAAAGCCTTTACAGCTCAATGTTCATTTTTCACCTTTCATTGTTGATAAATATAGGGCCGGAATTTTGCAATTTTGAATATGATGAATGGAATTTCAATCTGTTCTGGGTTTTGAAGGAGTATTTTGACAATAACCTTGAGTAAAAAGCCGAATAATTATTTGAGCTTTCTCATAACCGTTTTTCACAATTAAAACATGATATTACCACTAGATATCAAATATTTATCATTGCTATTTTTTGACTGAAAATGCTGAAATTTTGTAAATTTTTCTCGAAATCATTTATGCTGGGAATGTTGAATGGCTACAAAGATACAACTTTCTATCGAGAAATACCCACAGATGTGGATTTCAAGATTACAATCGAATAGATAATTTAGATTCAAATTTAACTGAATTAATTTCAATCGTTAGTCAAGTTTAAAGTGAAGGAAAGAAAGAAAAATACGATAGACTCGTAGGAAAATAAAGCCACCCAGGAAGATGCCTCATTTCTGGAAGCGTTTTGCTCCAAAATAAAGCCATTCGAATAGAATTATAATTGAATAAATTAGAGAAGAATTTCTGATCGAATAGATATTTAGTTTTGGATTTGTATGAAGTGAAAGAGAATCTTGAGATTGTACTTTAATTATTTTTGAGAATTAAATTAATTTTTCTTTTGAAAGAAAAAAGAATTGACAGTGGAAAGTCAGTCAAGCTCTGGGAAAAGTTAATTACTTTTCTTCAATAGAGAGGAACCGCAAAATTCATCAGGGAAAAATACTGTTCAATCTTGGACTCTGGGAACCTTGATTTTACAAAGTTATACTTTGATAGCATCTCATTGGATGATTTAGATAATAGGTGGAGTCATGAAGCCATTTATTTATAGAATGAAATCAATTTGGTTTCATGATAATAAACTGGTAAAAGTCAATCAAACAACACTCTGGCATTCCTCAGCGTTGAGTGATATGGTACAAGATATGGATCTGAATTCATACAAGTGAATAGTTACAAGAATTTGATTATCGCTATTCCCTGAGTAACTGCTCAATCAGGTGAAAAAGCTTTTTCTACTAAAGAGAGGAAATTATTAATAATACAGCTGTAGCTGAATAGAATATGAATTCCTCTGGCAATCATACTCCTTTTTCTCATGAGTGAGTGGAAACTTTTTGTTCATACTTTTCCTCAGTCAAAATCAAAATGAACGCCGATCAGATTTCTTAACCCTCTATATGGACAAGGATTATTTCTATTTCGTCAACTTTTCATTCAGATAGATAGGTAAGTATATTTCTTAGCTATAGAATTCTTTTCAACCAGTCAATGACAAACCTTTCTTGAGGAGATATAAAGGAATACCAAGGTTTTCAAATAAAGCGATTGCACATTTAAAATCAACAGCTTTTGTTTTACGATAAATAGTTATTTTGTTGCTTACCAAGGCATCAAAAAACGCTAGAGAAAGTGTTGTGTTCCCTTGGTAGGAAACAATGGGAGATAATAAGGATTTAATAATAAACTCAAGATATCCAAAATGATAATTCCCATAAGGTGCATTCAAGAGAGTTCAGGGAGTGGAGCGAGATTTTTAAATTCTGCTACAATTTGCTTAACAATCAAATAAAACGAGAGAGGAATAAGGAATAAGGTATGAGGCAGAGAGATAACCTTTTTAATGTCAGATATAGGGCAATAATTACATTATTGATAAGAGATAGATAGCTGGATGGATAAAGAGGGGAGTTGAAAGATGGAACAAACTCCCTCGTTCAACGTCTCCACATTTAGGAGGAATAAAGTTGGAGAGTGAATCCTGATAACTTTAATCGTTCACATCTATATATGCAGATTGGGCAAGATTGCCAGTGTATTCTTCTCGTTATTGTTAGCATATTCTATATATATATGTAATTATATTCTATGGATTGGAACCAGAATGAACTTTATTTTGTATAAATACAGTCTTATCAACATTTATACAAGTCAATTCAGGCTGAACACTACTACCCCTACCACCCATCTCTCAATTGGATTGCCTATAATCAGAACACATGTAACAGCAAGGTTCACATTTATCGAATCAGCTGAGTGGATAAATTCTTTTGTATTTTATTCATCATTTTGAATCAGAGGGTAATTTTACTATTTTAACCCTTCAAGTCCCAGAGAATTTTTTTTCATGAGTCGCATTCAATCTTTTTTCTATCTGAAGGTTGGTGATTACGCTGATTACGTATTTACAGTTGTTTTAACGCAAAAATGACTCATTTTTGATCCATTTTAGATCTTACTTTTTATCTATGACCCTGGGAAGTAGGTTTACAAAAAAACTTTTAAAAAAAATTAATTTTTCGAAAAAAATAAACTCTCTTTAAGTTAGTATAGTGCAAGTTTTACGAATAATAGAGGCAAGATCTTTGCGTATTCGAGGAGATTAATAATTATCCTATCGAATGGGTGGTAAACTAAGTATTTTCTGAGGCTTGAATGAATGATAATGAGTTGCTTAAATGACGTATGATAGAACTATCACTGTGGGACTATAAGGGTTAAGTCGGACATGAGACATCCAAAAATTTTATAAAGCTTATCTTTTTAGAATGAAAGAACCCTTTTTTCTATATTTTTCATGTGTTTTTGCAAAAATTAGTGGCCATCCTTGGAGAACATAAGTAAGGAGTTTCTCCTGAAAATTATTCCTTACTTACTCAGATGATGTTTTAATGATGTCGCTAATCTAAAGGTTACAAGGTAAATGAAAAACCTGAAATGAGTGCGGTATTTTGGAAATGTTCGGGCCTTTTATTTGGAATTAACCCCTATATATATAATGAAGGAAAATGGAGAAAGAATAAAAGAACAACATGTAAACACCTGAACCTCTCCATTTCATCATTTGTATAGACATATTTTTCTCTCTGCGTTCTTAGATAAGAAAGAAAGATGATTATTTTCAATATCCGAACTACAAAGAAATCCACACCACTACAGAAAGAAGGCTGTGTGAAGGAGTAGGAGATAAAAACCCATTTCCTTTCGTGATTTTCATTCAATCTCAACCTGATGATGATGAAGAAGAAGCGATAAATTTGTTATATCACATACGATTCGATAACACAATATTTCTCCAAGGCCTGATTATTTCCCGATAAGCCAGATGTGTGTGTATAGGTTTTGAAGAATTGAGAAACTAAATAGTGTACTATGAGAGGGATGAAATATTTTTCTTCCATCTTTTAAAACTAAATAAACAATTTTTTCTATTGCCTCGTACCAGAAATAAAAACCCAAATACAGTTTTCATTGGTGTTCAAGACTATTATGGGGACATGTAAGAATTAAGTTAAATTACCGTTGATAGATAATTACATGACCAGAATTGATGGGCTGAAATTCATGTATTGCAATAGTATTCATATCAAAATTAGGAACTCGAAAAATCTTCTAAAACCCACAAAACAAGAATTTTGTATTCAATTAAGTATACTACTTTCAAGTCGATTCATGAGTTTAATTTGAGTCGTAAAAATTACCTAAAAACACTTGTTGTTAGATTACTATTTTAAAACCCTTTATAAAAAACAACTTTCTATTATGGAAAAAATCCTTTTTCTTACAGTGTAAATTCAATCAAGTGGAAAGGAAGAGATTTCCATTAATTCTGCGTTTATAATAAATCTTTTAGGGCTCAAATTAAGGGACGGCAATCAACCACTTGAACAGATGAAAGTTATAAGGAAAAAAAAATACAATTATCCCACAACTAGAGACATTCACACTTGAGAAGGAACAGAGGAAATCTTAATTGCTCTATAATGACAAGAAGGAGTGAGTGAGTCATTCGTTCAACGCTGATTTGCATTAATTAACAAATTTCAAGATCAGTCTTGGACAATACCCCCCCCTTAAACACGGGTAGGATGCATGGGTTGTAGGTAAATGCCAAATATTTTGCCTAGGTTTACTTCTCCGGTTAATTATTGTTATCATTGTTTAACCAGGGAGTGGTAAAGAGCAAAATGTTTCTTTTTGATAAATCCACCTTGCATTTTTACCCAAGTGTACAAACATAGGAAAAAGCACATGTTTCAAGGGAAATCAATCAATGATGTATGAATGTACATGACTCATCAATGGTTTTATTACTAAAATATCAAAATCATCATCAGTGGTTCTTGGGTATGGTGGCATAGAGAGATGTATAACACACAAGATGAAAAGATCTGCCAGTATGTAAATAATACAAAGGTTTGAGGCAAACTCGGTTGGACACAGAGAGACGGAGAGAAGGAAAGAAACCAGAGCAGGCAAGTTTCTTATCAATGAGAAGGCATCTTTTTGACAGGTGATGCCATGGTCTATGCTTAGTACACAATACATCCATTCTAGATATATAAATATATACATAATTCATCATGGAAAAAGCTAATTCGACATTTTTTCCACCATCAAGTCTTTCGTTTCTCTAATGTCCAATGATGTGAAAGGAAAGAGGGAAGTAAGGAGGGCCATTTGTCTTGATGTTTATGTGTGCACACTAGATATAGAACAAGAGCAAGAGAACAAGATAAGGAATGTATCAATTGATTTATGAACCTCTACATTTGTGTCTAGAAGAACAAGAAAGGGACCATATTCATAGGATAGCTAAAAGTATGCATAGGTACGAGAAATACTGACACATACACAGAGAGAGAAAAAAATTCTCACATACTTGAGAAAGGATACATGTGGAGGAGTATTTGGTTTCAATGGTACAATTTGTTTGTTTAGTGTAATATGATTCCTGGGCTGAAATATCAATAGGTCATATGAAACATATTTATCATCGTATGTATTTGGCGCCAAAATTGAGTTTTGAATGAGCAAATATTTTTACGTGTACATTTAAGACACTGATTTTGAAGAGAATCCCATACCAAGAAGGATATGAATAAAATTATCTTCTGGTATGTTAAATTTGAGAATACGCGCCAAAAATTTTTCAATGAATTTTACTATCAGAAAGATTCAATTCAATATTCTGTGAGTATGACGATTCGATAATGATCACGGAATTATAAAAGATAAAATTTGGCATTTCTATAAGATTTCAATGAATTGAACAGTTATGAATTTTCCTTAACCTGACCCGTAAGGAAGAGAGATAATATTAATAGACTGAAGTAATTCCAACGTTGATGATTTCAAGTGCGCAGAATACCACAATGATGAGATTATTTTTTTGTGTGCAGAGAGATTTCAGGTTACTTCTAGCTCCCCCCCCATCCCCTAGTTTAAAAAATACATTGCACAGGCAGAGATAAGGCTTAACCTAATGTTCATTTTCATCATAAGGATACACTTTGGGGAAAAGTCGAAACAATTTTCTTGGCCGTGTTTGGAGGGAAATGTGAAAATTCAGACCAGGTTGATGACGCTATACTGATGATGTATATTTTTATTATATGAAATAGCCTCCAAAAAAACCTCCTAATAATAAACAAATACGTATGTGGACTGGAAACCTCTTTTTACATAGCTGTAATTGGCCACTTGAGGGAATCAACTGAAACATGGATTCAAGTAGTTTCTGTAATTGCTGAGGTAACAAACACACACAGAAACATGTCAGACAAGAAATATAAAGAGGGAGAGCAATAACTCTGAGAGAGAGGGGAAATAAAAAATGATTTAATAAAATAATCATAATAATAGTTTTTCTGTATATTTAATAATGTATGAGTCATTGGAGTGAATTAGTTACATACAGCCTTGATACACAGTAATAAGGGGGGAAAACAATGAACTTGTAAAATAAACCAGAAAGATTCAGAGCCTTAAAATGTAACATTAGAAAAAGAAAGAATGATGATGGTGATATACTCGACCAGCAACAAGTTGTAAATTATGTTTTATTTGTAGCTTGATTATATCCCCTGATATCGGGAGAGGAACTAGTAGGCAATCCAAAGTGTATTCGAACAAATGTATTTGAAGGCAAAAATGCAACAGCCGAATTATGATTATATAGTATTTTTTACTCCTCGTGTAAGATGTGTGGATATGAAACATAAAAAAATCTTCTTCTCTATAGAAGGGGAATGTGCAATGCCAGACCAGATGATGGCAAGGTGAATTTTGTTATTAGTAATCATGTTTTTTTATGTTACAATATATACCAGCTTCATTAATATGGCTTCGAGGCTGGAAATTTCCAATTAAGACAGAGTTATTTGTTAAAGATTTAAGGGATGAATACTAAAAAATTATCAACAATTGAGCAGTATCCAAAATAACTGACCCAAAATAGTTATGCTGATTCAGAATATGAAATAGGTTTTGAAAACTGACCTAACTAAAGATAATTATGGGTGAAATTTTCATTATTTAGTCACAAATAAACATCATAAAGCAATAAATATTTCAAATTACCACTCAATTTTCAATGAAATTTTACTACGTAATCACTGAAACCTTAAATATCTTGGTTATAAAATAAGTTATCTCATTAGAGACGATAGGAAAACCAATCGAGTAAAATACTCAAAATTGATATAGAACTATTCTAAATGGGAATTCTATTCAATAACAATAATAATAATAAGATATTTAGATATTTCTTTGAGACTTTTTGGTATTTTTGAGATTTGTTTAGAGTTAATTATAAAACAGATTATGTGATATTGAACTGACTTTGGTGATCATAATAAGCTAAAAACACGTTCTTGTAGTCTAAATTATCGTCAGAGTAAGTGTTCCTCTCTCAAGGGGGGAGGGGTAGGGTTAATCCAAATAGGGAGATTTTATACTTTCAGCACACTCGAGATCAAGGGCAAGACGAGAGATGAACGAAAGAGAGTTGAAGCTCCTTCCTGAATCTAGTACTAAAATTTACATCCTGGCATAATATAGGACAAGGAAAATGGATATTGAATAACAATAAAAAGTGTCTGGGAATTATATATATATACAGGGGGAGATTTATACATGATAAAATAAAATGGACATTGTGCAATATATCAAGGAGAGGCTAGCTTCCTTAATTAATAAAGTGTAGAAATTCAACTTTGATTTCCACGTGTAAAATTTAATCAGCGAGGAAGAAAACTTGAAATTCTAGTCAAGTAAAAGTCACAAAGGGAAGATTTAAGAAGCTTAAACTGGGGAATATTTATGCATCAATTTTTTATAACCTGTTCATAGAGTCATAGGGAAATGGCAAAAATATAATCAGACAGAATGGAAAGTAATCTCTTAAGGGATTTTTAATTTGCAAACAAATGGAATAGAGACTACAAATGTCCAGTCTTGTATATGTATTTTTTTAATAGAGAGAGTGTGTATGTGACACACAATCTATAGGTATTATATGTTACATACCAAGATCAAGATATTGTAAAAAGTGAAGAGGAAAAAACCAAAAGATAAATAATAAAAAAGACAATCTTGTGATGGGGTTGGTATTTTAGGCAATTTGTACGCCAAATAAAAAAATGTTTGGACATAAACAATGAATGGAAAAAAGTCTAAAGAAATCATCTCGAATGGAGGCGAAGGGATCTATGGAACAATGGAATGAGAGACTAGCAAAAAAGATGTAGGTCAGGTGAAATCAGAAATAAAAAAAACAACAACTCTGCACTGTGGTAACATGAGGTCATTGATTATTTGGCAAATTAAAAAAGGTATTTTTCAAATCAAAAGAAAAGAAATAAAACGCAAGGAAGAACCCTGAAAGGAAGTCAAGAATTAATAATTCATACTGTAGTAAAGTGAAGAAAGATAGACACCGCACTAGCGTTTTTGTCTCACATGTGTCATGAATACTATACAGATATCTCCACTAAAAGTGAATACCTATCACTTTGACCTTGTAATTAATGATTAATTTTGGTGAAAAAAAACTAAATTTTTTCTATACACAAAGATGGTTTTGTATTGTCCATTTGTGTGTGTGAATGGAGAGTTAGCATGACATTTAGCATCTGGATGATTAATTCTTTCTCAAAATATGAAACAAGATTACCACAGAGTATTGAATAATTTGGAATTTTGAAAAGTAAGAAAATACTGTAATGAAAAACTCACCAGAAAATATCGAATGTGAACAGTTTTGAGCGAGACAGTCGGGCCAAATGTAACAATGACAATAAACGTTGGAGAAATTTTGACCAACAGAAGTGACAAAGAGTTGATTTAAGAGAATTATGACAACACAGCCAATATAAAGTTTGATAGGTTTGAAAACCATCCCGGTTAAGATAATCCAGTAATCTTTCACAGTAATTCGCTAAAATGATAAAAACCTCTTAATTGGAGTTAAAAGTTGTAGACATTCGTAAATCTGAATATGTATACATAAGAAAGAATGGAATCATTCTGCTGTATTAATGATTCGGTGGAAAACGGAATAGATTTCGATTTAGCTCACCTCGAGTGCATTTTTAATAATCCAAAATCTGCAGTTAATACAATTATCTTTCAAGTGATGCCTTTAAACAAACTCGATCAAAAAAAGATAATAATTATTTTGTTTTACTTTGAAAAGGAACAGATTCAAATTCAACCATAATTTATTCTGAATTACTTATTCAAATGATAAATTTCAAGATTTCACTCAAAATCTTTCCTCGATTCTCTACTAAAGTACAAACAGAGAAAATCATATTTATTCAACTTCAGATTTTATTTCTTCAGAGTATAATAAAAATTTCACATGAATCTAAAACATTACAAACATATTTAATGAGTATTTTCGATCAGTTAATTAATAACAAATGCATTTTAAATATCAATAGATTGTCTCATTTCAACTATTTATGCAAACATGGAAATTCAAAATAAACAAATCAAGAGCTCTCCTCCATTCTTTTCACAAATGTAATGGAATAAAAACTTTAAGTACATAGACAATTGAACAATAACGGTTTTTGCAATATTAATCCAAACTCGGCCTCGGGAATGATGATATGTTGAGGTTTATAGTTATTTAAAAGGCTCTCTACTGGATATGTTCAAGGATTTCGGGTCAAAATTGTCTCTCTGCCAATAAAAAATAAAAAATCCAAACATCTTTGATTTTACTCTTTTTTACTCGTTCTTTTTGATATGTTCTCAAAAAGCTATCCGTAGGAGAGCTTTTTCTGTATTTTGATATGTCTTTGGTTAGTTATTGTGGTGGCTATTTGAAATCTTGTTGGACAAACAATCATCGTTACTTGATGGCATACACGAATTAAGGTAGTTCATCGTAGGAATGTTTTGCTGTTCAGGGCAGTTGTAATTATTTGGTTGAAGGCTTTGTTGGGGTTGAAAATTGTTGAGATTTTGCGGTCCAAAGGTTAATTGAGCTGCTAAATTAAACTTGATTCAAAATCTGAGTTAGGGGAACTAGATTGATCTTGGAAACTTACATTGTTTGCTTGAAAGAAGGCGGCTGGGTTCATATTCTGCTGATTCAGCGAGTTGGATGAATTGTTATTTGGACCAGTGTTTAGTGAAGTGGTCGACAATAGACCAGCTTGACTCAATATTTCGAAGGGATTCAATGAAGTTGCCCAATTATTTGGATTCTCCTGACTCTGACCAAGGAGAGACGGATCAACTGGAAAAAAATCATTTTGAACTTTAATTTTTGGCGAGAAAATATGAAATGCTCATGTTTTTACTTACAAGCGGGTAAATGGGAGAAGAGGGCTGGTGAGAAACCAGTCATTAGACCATTGCCGTTGACGGTAGCTGTGAAATTGGCCAAATTCATAGCCTGCTGATGACTAATCATGTTCTGATGAGGATTTCCGTATTGCGTAGGACTGGAGACTGTGGGTATTCCATTAATGGAACCATTCATAAGTCCAGCTAAGCCCAAAGGACCTAAAGGGATTGGCATATTTGGAGCTTTTGGTTTGGTCACTTTTGTATTGCTGCGGGCGAATTCTAGACGCATATGTTGGATGCCGTCTGGATCAAATTTAACACCCTATATTTTAGTGGGAAAAATTATATTATTTTATCATCTTGCTACTTTGGAGTAGTTTTGAGAAATAGCAAAAAAGAGTGGAATGCAAAATTCATGGGCTGTTGTGAAATTTACTGAATGAAAGTAACAAAAATAGTGTAGCTCAGGGGATGACTCTTATTGACTTGAAAAGTCTAAATCTAGTTAACATTCATCGAGTTTATTTGCATGCCTCAATTAGATGATATCTCAGGGAAAATTAAAAATTCAAGATTCATTGAACAGGAAACTTCTATTGTCGAGGAGAAATCTCTGCTAACCACACCCCCATCCTATCCACTAGACATTTTAATCTGAGAAAGTGATTGCTTCAAAGAGAGAGCTTAGCCTGAAAATTAACAGATATACCTTGAATGAGCTATATTGGTTTTCTTGAGACCCATAGATACTTGTGAATTTTACTTGATGTGTTTTTTTTAGCGCAAATTTTTTCACTTTCTCCCGCACGTTTATACACCAATCGACGCAAAATTTAAGTCTCTATTCAATGATACCCAGTTGTTAGACAATTAGTTGTTTTCATTCATTGATTTTGAACATTTAGTAACTCCAGTTTTGAATATCTTCGCAACTAAATACAAATTTCAGCTCATTCAAGTTTTTCTTAGTGTCACCAGATCATACAATAAAAGTGACATAATCAAATTATCTACAAGTTTTTCTCAAATTGGCGCCAAATTTTCAATTTTTTGAATCCCTTCATTCAGATTCTGATTCCTAAAGCCTTTACGACTCGATTTGTCTGATTATAAGAAGCACAGGAAAGAAGGCAATGCTTTCCATCTAGACATGAAGATTCATTGGTAATCATTACACCTAGAACGAACTGAAACAAGTGAAATAACCTGATCTCTACACAATCTGATGACAATCCCCAAAAAATTCTAAAAGCAATCGTACACTAAACAACTGTCCTTATTTCTTCCTTATCTTAGCAATGATATAATCAATTCCATGACCATGACAACGGGAATAAACAAATTCTGTAACATCTATTGAATAAATGTACCACTTTATTCTTCTAAATACAATATATCTGGACAGTAGATTGCCACCACTAAGGGTTTCATTCAGGAATATATAAGGATGGTAGGTAGTGGGGCTGATTTTTAAAAATAGTAATCTTTGAGATATTCCAAAATCATTCGATCAAACCATGGGGTCATCCCTATTGAAAAAAGTACTTGACAATATCAGTAACGAAACGTCTCAAAGAGGTTGATTATGCAGAATTCCAATTAAATCTACTTTTCCTATAATTTTTGATGGCAAGTTTTGTCTACTGCATACGGTAGCATGATTACTTACGACATTAGACAAATAATTCAAATTCCTCTAGAGAAGTTCACAGAGATTTTTCATTGACTAAGGAATAGTAAAATTCTCATTTTCATGTCAACTAGATTTATACACTAGATTTATATACTAGAAGCACCGTTTATCTCTATTAAAACGGTCAATGAAAAATTCCATCTTGTTCAAGTGATTCGTGTCTACAATTTTCTAACACAAAAAATGTAAAAACAGTGAGTTTGGTTTTGTGTGGTTGTGTGAGAATTGTAGTTGTGTATTAATGTGGATGATGATCTCTAGGATATGTGCTCACTCTTTCGGGTACATGAGACATGACAGATGGAGTAAATAAGAAAGAAAAAGTCAAATGTTTACAAAATCTTCAACCTCACAAGCCTCACAAGGTAGAATGGGGGCGTGTATGTGTAAGAGAGAGAGATAGAGAGAGAGGCCACGTGAACAAGAAATAATGTAAATACAATAAAAAAGGGCTTAGTTTTAGACTAAGGACTTAAAGTACACGCAGACTTCCTAAAAACTTGAACTCCTATTAACTTTTCGTTTAATCGATTCTCGTGTTCTTCTCCCAACTGTACACAGAAAGACTCTGGCGTGTGTTGCCTCAACTGTTCAATAAACTTTAATTTTTAAAATACATTTGATTCTAAGAGGTAGATGTATGTATATTATGGTAGAATAGAAAGTTTATTGTGCTCATGGTTCTAGGATTTCCATTTCAACTAACCAATCTTTATTTTGCCATTGACAAAGAGTACCTGTTTCCATTTTCGAGAAGAAATTAAAAAACTAGGCACTGCTTTACCAATTCACACAAAGTTATTATTACATTAGTTGAAGGGGAGAATACCTTTGTGATAAATACCTTTACTTGTTGTACAAGTTCAATTTCCCCAATGTTGTTTCAATGAGCATACCACCTACAAAGAGGGATAGACGAATTAAATCTTTTGATAACAAGTACACATGTTCAAAAGAGAAGAGAAAGTTTATACAAGGTAGACTCTATAGACTCCCATTGTGATAGGATTATACACAAAAATGCCATTTTAGCTAATTTTGTATTTAAGCTCAAAGTTTTATCGTTTGATAATTTCAATCTTGTTTATGAAAAGTGAGATAACTTGATTGAAAAAATTTTAATCAACTCAGTCATAGGTATCTTTCTCTATGTTCGAATGGATGAAAGTAAGTTTTGATTGGTTTTTAGTTTTTCTCAAGCTATAATTTTGTATTTAAGCTTAAAGTTATATCTCAAACATACTTCGTTCCTGTGGGCAATATAGCCGAGGAATAAAAGTACTTGTTCTGTAAATACTTTCTGCGTAGCTTATTGATGAATAATTAAAAATCAAATATAAAACGTTCTCTATTTTTGCATTAAATCACAGAGGCTTAAAAAGATTTCGTAGCCAAATTTTCTAGTTTTTTCAAGATTTTTTCAATCTGTATGGTAATTACTCACCTTGAGATCGGCCATAGCTATTTCTGCTTGTTCACGCGTTTCAAATGTTACAAAGCCAACGGGCTACAAAAGCAAAAGCCAATTAATTACAAGGAAAATTATTAGTGGTTAAAGAAGAGAGAATTAAAAGTTCTTCAAAGATATTTTCTGTACTCTCTAAGAGAGAATCATTATTTTGAGAACGCACAGCTGTGAGTTTACCATTTTTACCAGCTGGCTTAAGAGTACTCGATAAATAGCCCTAGAAATATTTGAATTTAATGTGTACATGAAAAATTGGAATTAACACACATTATTGATGATGATCGGTTGCCCATTTGGTTTGAATTGGATTCCATTGTCATGTTGAGAGACACACACGCACGAGCATAATTTGAGTACCATTTTGATTTGTCATTAATTGGGAAGATGAAAAAGAAATTCAATTAATACGTATTTTTCAAAAGAATTAACACAGAAATAATCTTAAATTTACAATAAAAATTTCAAGTGAAAACTAATGAGATCTGATCAAGGAAGCAACTGAACCTCTATCTTTCTTCGGACAGTCAAAACACTGATGAATTTTCAAAAGTCACAATGAAATTTTCCAATTGGATAAGAATTTCAACATTTCATTATAAGATTTGATGGAGAACTATAACTCTATATAAATCCTACCCCCTCTAAAATCAAATTGGAAACCCAAGCTAACATGAGTTTAGGTTCGATCCTTTCGGATCTAAACATGATATCATTACGATGATGCTATCTCAACATGGTAAACTGATCAAAAAAGGAAATCTCCTTGGTCTAGTTCTAACTAATACAATAGTAATTATTATAATAGGAATCCAGAGAACTGCAGGAGTAATTACGGGGATGAACACAAAACTTACGCACATTAATAATAACATTAATTATTACATAATTTTGTATAAATTAAGGGATTGACTTTATTAAAAAAGAGTGTAAGTAAATAACTTTTAGTGGTGAGAGTAGGGGAATGGATGTTGATTTGGTGAGGTACATTTATGGCATATTTATGCAAGAAACTCTCTATTCCTTAAAGAGACTCTTTTGAAGGACAAGGAAATTGGATGGAAGTGGCCTTTTGCATGAATTGTTACTCGGAGTGTTGGTAATTAAAAATTTAGCCAAGAGATCTAAAGCTAGTCGATATGAAGATGGGAATTTATGCTTTTATACAAAATTCCCAATTTTTTCATCAAGAATTCGAGTTTGATCACGATTTTTTGAAATTTTATAAGGAAATTATTATTTCAAATCCCGAGTTAGCGCTAAACTTCTATTTATTGATCTTTGAGTTGAAAATTTTTGTTGATTTCAAAGTGAGAGAGGGATCAAAATTTGATTTTTAGGATCAAAATTATTCAAAGAAATTAAATATGCTGAATCGAATTTTGAGAATCAACCCATCATTGTGGAAAGAATGAATTTTCATTCTTTGATCATTTTCCCTTCTTGAAAACCAATAAATAATTGAAGATCTGAAATCCCAGAAAAATGACAGATTATGATTCAATGATATAGAGGAAACGTTGAAGTTATCAATGACACTGTAATAATATCAAGTTGAAAAAATGAATTAATGAAATTAAACATAAAAACATAATTCTTTCTTGACTGGGATCAAAGGGATATCGAGGGAACACGAGTAAATTGACGTAACTCTTTAGCACAGGTGAAACGAAAAATACACATTTTACTTCTCCATTAAAGACCCACCTCAAATTGAAAGTTATCTTTTTTTGAATATCTCTCGAATGTTCTGTAGAGGTTTCCTTTGAATGGTCATTCTCAGACAGATTACAAAGGTGATGGAAGAAGCAGAAATGAAATGTATAATCCAGATGTATTCTGGAATTCTTTCTTTAACAGTAAGGTAGAGAAAAAACAGATTCTTCAAGTAAATCACTGAATTTCAAAAAGCAACTACAAGTAAAATGAAGAAGAAGTGCAAGTTGAAGAACGGAAAAAGTAACAAGATACCAGATGATCAAGATTGTGAGGGGAAATTTCAACCACTTTTATGTCACATTCCCCTTTTTTCTTACATGCATGATTTTGCCCATTTTCTCACTGAACGATTTAAGCTGAGCATTTATGAAACCCTAAATGTAAAAAAGTTGAATAAGTCTACGTCCTCCAATGATGTGATCAAGGACATCCTCTTGCTACACGTTCCAAATATACATTGGAGGTAGATTTATTTTTATTTCCAATTTTTAATTTTATAGAAGATAAAAATGCCGTTGAATGGCTAAAAATGATATTTTGGCTCTATTTTTTCTCATCATCCAAGAAATAATCTTTGAGTAGAGTAAGAAGGTGCCAGATCTCTATTTCGGGCATACTCATCAGTATGATCAGTGCCATATAAAAATACAGGTTTCACAACACTGATGAGTATGCCCGAAATAGAGATCTTTAAATGTTTTACACTATTGAATCTAACTCAGCATTTTGTAGATACTAAATTGAATTCCTGAAACTACTCTTAATGTTTGAGAAATGTCAGCTTTTTTCGAAAAAACTTTGGCAAGTAAATCTATATTCTAATGAGAGGTCAAGATTATGATTTTTATTTGGTTAAAAACGTTTTTTTTCATTGGATAAAAATCAAGTGTTTTCATAGTAATGCAATAAGATTAATAAGGATAATAAATAGATGTAAAAAAAGTATACATAAGGAACAAAGCTCACCTTGTATCCTCTGAATAGTAGATATAATTCTCTTGCCTTTGTATCCAACGGTAAGCCGCTAACGAATAATGTTCGTACCTTGAAGAGTGAAATAAAATTCAATAAATAGATAATCTTAAATATCAAAGAACCAATAAGTTTTCCTTTTATTTTTATTACATTAATTAAATGAAGAGGTAATGTAATTCAACTAAATTCTTATTTATACCTAGTATACACATGGTGTTTTCATACCATTCTTAATTGGAGAAAAACATAAAAGATTGCCTTAAAATAGATTTCAGAGGACATTAGAGGTTTCCTGAAGTTACTTTTAGATAAAGACTAAAAATCAGATTTAGAGTACAGCTCTTCTTGAAAATAAATTGCAAAATTTACTCATAAATCTATGCATAAATCTACTGAGATGAAGAATCGAATTTTTTTGGATCTCTTTACGAAATAAGCCAAATAATTGTTAAAAGAAAAAAATTTCCGAAAGAAAAATTCAATTTGAGATAAATCTCCCACCTTTTTCAATCTTTAAGCTCAGAAATTCGTCTTTATTGTGGAAAATCGAACAACGAAGGAAAAGGATACAAAATTCAAAGTTTAACCTTTTCTTGGACATGGTGAGTTTCTCTAAACTCCTCTAGAGATCATAGCAACATATAATCCCGCAAACTTTCCAAATATCTCTCTATTATCGATTGAAAATTTCAAAATCCTGAGCCTCTGAATCCGGGGAGAATACTTTACAATCTTTAATAATATCATTGAATCGATTGGATTATTTATTACTTTTGAATAATAATTATTGGAAAGCCCCCCTTAACATTTAGAAATACACAACATGTTATATTATACATGTGCATAATTTCTTCATTCTTGAATGTCACTGATTAATTTTGCATTGCTGATCTACTTGTGTATTATGCATTGGTGGAGGAGTATGGAGAAAGTATGATGATGTAATCGTATATCATTATTAATTGTGATTGTGAAAGAGGGTCAAAGAGAGGCCTCAAGAAATTTGCATAACACTGGAATAGTTTTTCAATAATTTATGTAAATTTATAATCTACTTTCTACTTGTGGAGGTGGAACGATGATTTCTCTGTGCATTTATGTTTTTCTTGGTAACAAATGAAATGATTCTTGTTGTTAATGAGTTCTAAGCATACAATAAAATACAATACGAGAATAATTTTAAGTGTATCACATCGTATATATTAGGATGAGACAGAGAGATAAACAAAAGTTTCCACTAGCAACCGATAACACAAAGGACTTTATATAACTGAGGGACAATTCTGAAAATATACGTCTCAGGTGTCATATGATGCTAGTAAAGAGGCAATATTTGTGAAAAACTGTTTGTATTATGAAATTTGTGATTTAAATGGAAGTTAGGGATTTTCGAAAGAGACATCATTTTAATGGTTCTTGTAATTATTTTCAAGCAGTATAAACCATATAGATTTTCAACAAACTGATACAGAGAAATGTATCATCGTTAATAACGTTAATCGAAATCTGTATCTATATATTAGACCCTGAACCACACTTGATAAAACAAAATATATTTCTGGCCAAATAACTTCATAGCATGAGAGCAAGGTAAGCAGTTCAAGGTATTTGAAAAAGGTTATCTGGTACTCAAACTGTTGAGGAATTAATTTGAAAATCTCGATCGAATATCCAAAAACTGAGGTATTCATCACTACAATAAGATAGAATTTAGCATTTTTATTATTATTATTTTAGGGAAGTTTTTAGGATAAGAATAACAAAACTTTTCTTTCTGTTCGACTAAATGTTTATGCAAATCTAATCTCTATAGGATATTTTCATTCTGTGTACTGTTCTGGGGATGAATGTTTTGCGATGAGCGAAATGGCGTAAAAGATTTTTTTCTGTGATTCTTTTCTCACGTGAAAATCGACAGAGAAAACTTTATGATCAAACATCTGTTTTTTCCCGATCAGCCTTTTTTCTCACATGGGTCATCTCACTATCACAAACCATCTAATTAAAATTTTGTTTTTAGCCAGCAGGATTATTAGTTTCTCTGTCTGGATGAAAAAATAGACATACATACGTAAAATAACGCTTTCATCCGGGTCTTGGGGTGTTAATCTAATTACAGGGAGGAAAGATTGATTGTCGGAGGTGAAGGAAAAACAAGAAATCGACATTGCAGTTAATAGAGATTGACGACAAAGCCAACACTCAAAGATTTGAAATCGAGAAGGCAAACATGACAGTGGGCTTCGAAAGGAAAAATGTAATTAAATTTCAAGTCAGAGAATTAATTCTTTTTCGAGGAATTAAAAAAAACATGTATTCCATTTAATTTTGTATTACTTTTCTCGATAAGGGAAAATAGTACATTCGAGTACTGTACCGTATTGTCAGAAATGTCAAGAAAAAATTGTCTGAAAATTGTGTGATTCTTATTCAACGCAAGCGTGGGACAACTTGGCAAAGTAAGCAAACTAATAATTCATTGTTTATATTCGCGATTGTTTCAGCAAAAGACAAAAACCTCGGAAAGGGGAAAAATTAATTTTCCCAGAAATTTTTGCTTCTCCCCCTGTCAGAGGTTGGCAAGAAAAAACCTTCTTTCCTTATTAATTTATTGACGCAAGCATTGCATCGCTTGAAAAATATACCTGCCTATGGCTAAAAGGTCATCATCAATAATGAAATCATCATTCAGAATCATTGAAAAGAATAATGAAAAATATGTTCATCTTTCTTTTGGGTAGACGGAAATACTCTTAATTACTCACCAGATTTGAATCTGTTTCGTTAAAATCGCTAATTCCAGTGATAGATTCAGACGAGTTATCAATATTGCCAGGGGTGGTCTTTTCCTCCATTCTATCGGCTGGTGTAGTCAATTGTTTTTAAAACCAAAAGCTCAAGATAAAGACCGTATATTTCGAAAGCAACTGTCTAATTCTTGAATAGCTATATACTCTCTGTTGTATAGTTTCAACCGTATTACTATATCTTTTTCGTTAAAACAGATACATAAAAAGACGAGTTAAAGTCAGATATTTTGGAGTTTATTTCGCAGTTCATTATTGCATGTAATGATTTTATCGATCGAGTTTATTGAATGCGTACATCATTTACATATTTTTTCCTTTGGTGTTACCTGTTATGGTGTATATCTGTAAAATTACAAGATTAACTCAAGAATAATCCTGTATAATCTTGGACACGTGTGTGTGTCTGTCTTCGTTATTTCCTTCTATCGAGTAGTTTAATTCGAAACGATTCTTTTTTAATCTACAATTCCAACCAAAAATTTCCC
Organism: Gyrodactylus bullatarudis; assembly: GCA_012064415.1. Lineage (NCBI taxonomy): Eukaryota > Metazoa > Platyhelminthes > Monogenea > Gyrodactylidea > Gyrodactylidae > Gyrodactylus > Gyrodactylus bullatarudis. The sequence continues at coordinate 572,476 of SSNU01000039.1, forward strand.
CCAATTTCAAAAAGATATCTTCTTGACCCTAAAGATGTGTAATAAAAATATTTTTCATGTTTACAAGGTAATTGAGAAAAAAAACATGTGTTAAAAGAACAAAGTACCAATTAATGATTCTCCATTTAAAACACACCCACCCTGTTGTTGAATGGATAGGCTTTTCTCTAATTTTCCCAGTTCTTTTTATAATACTTTTATGGCTTTTATTGTAAAATTGGCGCTAAATTAAATCATGATAAAATCTTGCGTAGAAGAAGAGACCCTCAAAAAGTTGAAAAAAAACAAAGAAGCGAAAGTAGCAAAAAGAACTTGTTCATTGGTGTAAAAGTTGTTAGCTGGAAAATAATAAATCGTAAAGCGATTAAACGTGATGAAATAAAAAGAGGGCTTATTCTTGTACCATAAAGTTTATGGCAATTCCTTGGTTTGTAGACGCTAAGACTGAAATGGTTCAAGTTATAACGTAATAAATTTAAATTTTACTAAAAAATGATACAGAACCAAAGAGATGATCAATCTGGTTGAGGATTCGGCTTATTGTTCCACTTTGGCTTTCGAAACCTGCTGGATATCTCTTGTAGTTTAAAAGATTACAGGTTTTAGAGCCAAAAAATGACAATTTTAACCTCTATATTATTTGTAATGATCAGTCGGCTTTCGAAACGGAATTCTGATCAGCGTAATTATTTTGGTAAGGATTCTCTCTAACATCTCAGGAACTTTTTTGTTTGGCAGATTATTTCTTACTATAAAGAAATCTTGTTTGGATCAAATAAAACTTTTTTAACCGAACAGAAATTTTATATTCATTTTTAAAAATCTAAAAGACAATTTTATTAAGACTTAAATTAGTTCTGTAACTTTACTGAAGGAAATAATGTAAATTTTGTCCAACTTGTTACTAATAAGTTATTACTAGAGTGGTCAAAATGCTATTTTTGATATGTTTCTAGAATTTTAATGAGATTTAACATTCGTGAGCATCACTAATTAATTGCTATTTTTTGCCATTTCTCTGGGCTAAGCCCTTGTCAGATAAATGGTAACATGAGAACAAATCTTATTTTTCTTGATAACTATCATCTCTTCATTTCAAATTTTACTTTTATTCTAATATGATTTTAAGTGGATTTTCGGAAGTATTTGAGAATTTACCTAAATTATTTAATCAGATGAATCAAGTTGTTTCTAAAACCTTTCAATCTTGTAATGGGCTCTGTTCTGAAGGTTTTTTGATTGGTCGATGAAAAATTTTAAGTTTGGGATATTATTTAACTCATTTGTTCCATGGTTAAATGTCTGATCACACGTTTGGGCGCAATGTTCTGTCTTACCCAAAAATTTTTTAATTTACTTACAAGTAGTACATAGTTATTACTCAACTATAAAAAGATTATTTTGAGCGAAATTTCGTCCAAGTCTACTACACAATGTTGAAATCAATTCGATTTGATAACCGTGAATGTATTAGCCAGGTAGGCAAAATACTTGCATATAACAAAGATAAATATGAGGATAGAATGATTTGTTTTTTGGCTTGAATCATAGAGGGAGGTTATGTATTTATTATTTATGATAAGCTAATCAATAAAAATAGCCTCGTATTATAATAAAAATGTACATTCAAGTCTCTTCTTCCCTCACCAAGCACTGTGTGGGTATGCTTGTTGATGTGAGGGGAGGGAGAAAGAATAGTTATTCATTGAATATCGATAGCATGGGAACAGGTACGAGATACAGAATTGCAATGCATCCAGAGAGAACCAAGGGATAAATATTCAAACAACTTGTTTATGGAGTTAAAATTAGGTATCCTTTTCCTTTCAATTTTGATTGAATGATACAAAACACTCTGATCTAACTTTGTAGATTTGATCTGAACAAGTTCTTCGAGAGAATTCAACTAGAAATTCACAAATTTAAATGTCAATATATTGGATCAACATTTTAAAAAGTTCGAAGAAATTCGGCATTTTCAAGTAAAAGTAAAAACTCAGATGGCTCAATTTCAAATTCGAATCCTTCGCCCAATATGAGCAGCATTTAAAATAGCTTCACAATTGAAGAAAAGGCCTAATTTCTTTGATATTTGAGTTTTTTTTGGAACAAGTACAAACTACAAATGGGAAATTGGGATATTTTATGGTTCCATTGCAGTTGTTAAAAGAGTGAGAGACAGTTTAAATTCAAATATTCATAATACTAGAATTGAATAATTAACTACTATCCAAGTTTATTGATTTTCAAAGTAAAAAAATTTTGCTCTCAATGCAAGGGGGAATGTCAGCTACTACCTACACACACTTGCCCAAAACCCAAGGCAATTATAAACAATCTCTTTTTATTTTACAACTAAATTTTTCCCTGTCTGCATAATCGCAGAGAAAACGATGATGATGATGAAGCAGGAGAGGAAAAACTCTTGAAATTAGAAAAAATTCTATCCCTTCATCTATGCAAGAGAATAATACTTTTTTTATTCCCCAAAGTCTGAACAACACCTTTCCAGTTTCACAAAGGAATAACAACTCTTTCGACTTGTAATTATGATTTATTCTGTCTTGTCAATAGATGAATCGATCTATACCTTTTCAAGGTCCAAGTTGAAGAAACATGTAATCCGATTTTTTAAACTAGAATCACATTGAATTACTTTTTTCTTCAACTTGGACCTTGAAAAGGTATAACACGTTTTACACGAAATTCTTAATGAAAAAAAATATTGATGAGTACTTTTAGTGAAAATGCAAATATCAGAACAGGTTAACCCTGATCCAGGATGACTCCCACAAGAGAAGAAGAAAAAGAAAACAGAAAGAGAGGCCAGTTTTGAATTACTTTAGAGGGTTTTAGTCTTGTTATGAAAGAAGAAAATGTATATAACACCTACTCAATTCATGTTAGAAGAATGTAGAAAATACACCAAAAACTATTCTATAGAGTGTATCTAACTAACTAACTGACTAAATAAGAATAGAATCGGTAATTTCAATCTACAAAACATGCTCAAGAAACAAGAAATGAGTTTATATATATTCATATACAGAATATATAGAGAGAGAACGAATAATATTTTTTTCATTTCTTCTTCATCTTCTACTTTTTCTTCTTCTTTTTCAAGTGATTGAGAATAAAAAAGTTAAAATAAAAAAATTACTAACTGCATAACGTAGAGAAAAGGCTATATATATATTGTGAGAAAGTAAAGTGAAGAAAAAACTTTAAAATCAATAAGAAAAAGAACTCATTATTATTATTATTATTGTGTAATCTGTGAAATGTAAGTAGACTAAGCTAAGCTCTTTGGTTCAAAACACAATTTTCCGCCAATTATTCTTGTTTTAATCAAGTTACGCGCACATGGGAGCTAAATTCAAAGAATAAATGAAAAAATAACTTATAAGGGCTCTCTCTCTCTTTCGTAATTAATTAATTAACCGACGAATTAATTCTTTTTCAATATTTATTGATCTAGTATACGCGTTATAATGGAAGAAGACGCAATGTCCTTAGAATAAAAATAAACTTTAATACCGAGTGTACAAAAAAGTTGAATGTAACATGTGTTGATTATGATTAGAAAGGAAACTCACTCCGTCGTGCATATTGTTAATTGATTCCATGGACTGAGATAGCAGAAGGACCGGTTCATCGCCCAACGTCCCATTCGAATTACCCGATGAGATGACATGATCAGAATATTCATTATTGTTATGATGGCCGTTGGTTAACATGTTCCTGGGGCCAATGGATTGTGTTGAAGGACTGTTACCGGAGGTCTGGTTCATTGAGGCAGGTGGTGAGATGTCTTCGTCCAGTTTTCCTTGGATAGATCCACCATTCTTTAGGTTGGGATTGCATAGGGATGGACTCTCGGACGGTGGCAACCGCCGTTTTGGTGAATTATTTACAATCATTCTGTTACAATGAATAAATCTCTCGTTTCATCATTGTCTTATTATTCGGTATGATCAAATTTTCTCTTTAATGAACTCAATTCGTTCAGAAGTTTGTACTATCTTTCTCTTCTCTTGCACTCTTCTCTAGTTATTGCACAAGAAAGTCGTCTCTAAAAGCATATTTATTCCGTTAATAATATTGCATAATCCAGTTGGCTAGAGTATTCTGACTCAGAGTTAAACAAGGATAGAAACTGATAACTGTAAGAGAGATTAGTCTAAAAAGTTGGAAATAAATTCTCTTCAAAGGTTACTCTCCCCTCCTATTGGCCAATTTGGATTTGTCCAATCAGAGTGAAGAATTCTACTCTCTACCTATATTTACACGCTATACCAATGGTTCTTTTTTTATCAGCAAGCCTTTCTAACAATAATAATTATACTTTACTTATTATTAATAACTTGTTATTTACACGGTCATGTAAAAAATAATACAAAACGATAATTGCAACATCCCTACCCCCACCCCAATCAAAAGTTAAACCTGATAAATGTATTATTATTCTGTATTAGTTTCAATTTAAACTAAAGTCCCAGAGAATTTTTTTCATGACCCGCATTCAATCTTTTGTCTACCCGATGGTTTGTGGATAAGCTGTTTACGAATCTACAGTTTTTATAGTTCAGAAGTTATCGATCAAAATTTTGGTCATTTTTATTTATATATAGAAATTAATGATTGTACATTTAAGAGAACAGGGAAAGAGTGTACGATGTGCCCGGTGTGGGAGGGTTTGAGGGCCACACCGGACTATCTTTGAAGTTTTAGCAGTTAGAATTTAGGTGATTGAATATTTGAATTCTACAGGTATAGTTACTTGGGGAATAGGTTTTCAAAAAAACGTTTCAAAAAAAAATTAAATTTTTGGAATAAATCAACTGTCTTTGAATTAGAACAGCACTTGTTTGGCGAATGATAGAGCTGAAATGTTTGCGTATTCCAGCAGATTAATAGATTTCCTATCGAATGGGTAGTAAACAAAGTATTTTCTGAGCCTTTAATGCGTAATAATCAATTGGTAAACTGATGTGTAATAGAAATAATACAGTGGGAATTTAACGATTAAAGAGCAGAAAAAATGTCCATCTTTTTTCCCAAACCTCTTCCAGACGTTTCGGTACTGAGACAGCCAAGTACCTTATTCATTGGATGAGACGCTTGTAACCTGAACTCTCTTTAATTTCATCTAGAAAAATTGGTATTCCCTATTGGTCCAGATCAAGCCTTTCCTATCCGCAAAGAGAATTCTCTTTCCAAAGTTGATGATGGATTAGTTGAAATTTGCTCCAGTGATTTTGAAAGTTCTAAATTTACTGTTATTCATTCAAAATGTACTGATTCTATCTCGAATACGCTTGTTTTGTTTTTCAATAAACTAAAACAGGAATAATATTAGTACTGAAAAAATTTAGTTCTTTTCAAGTTGAAAAGTTTTTATTTCGAATTTGTACTACTGTAATAGATTTAATCACTTTTAAAAATATATAAAAATTGATTGTTTTCATCCTTTAGCTGTTGTTGCTAATTAATCAAGACAGGTGAAAATGGAATAATAAGCTCAAGTGTCCCATTTTATAGGGATCTACTCTCTGATGTGGGTGGGTGAGTGTCATTTATTCTTTTGTCGGAAAGACTTACTTTTTCACACACAAACAAAGAGACTATTTATTTTATAAATTTTTAGCAATGAGTCATTATCAGGCCGTTCAATTTTAATGTATTGTTTTGTTGACATGTAAAATGTCTTGGAACACAAATTTTGGGATTAAAAAATAGAGGGTGGGGGGAGTAATTGAGAATAGAAGAGCATTCAATAAACTAAATATAATACTTCTCTAATAATAACTACATTATAATGAGGGCGTTTTCTCATCTAGTATCCTTGAATATATCTCACTATATTTATTTCCCCTACAACTGGATAGATTTAAAAAAATATATAGGGTTGGCTTTATCTATATCCCAGCTACTTTTAGGCCAGGGCCCAGGGGGAGAATTGATTATTCCTCAAAAAGACTCATGAATCAATTTTTTCAACTTCAGAAGAGCTGCAAAAGGTTTTGAAAGCATAATAAGAAATTTAGGTACCTTTTTTTCTTGTATCAGAAATTTCTCGAGGTGAAGCGTAAGCCAAGAATTGTTTCTAGAGTTTAATGGCCCCTTTTCTCAAATTCCAAACCCCTATTGAGGATTGAAATAAAGTTAGTTTTTGATCTAGAATTATAAACAATCTCGGGAATTGCTTTTGCTAAACCCACTGGCTGCGAGTTCAAAGGAACTAGGAAAGATCATATATTTGAACATCATTGAAGAAACACCGTAGACTTACTGAAGCAAAGAGATAGCTGGTACCTACTTGTACTTGTAGCAAAGGATATCAAAATTATTATATTTCTTGTTAATCGGTTGGGTATATTTTTCGTTTATGTTCATAAAGAATCTTTTACTCTAATCTCTACTGTATTGATCAAAGTCAAGGTACATCTGTACTATGATCTCCTCTACAAATACAAGAGAAGGGATCAGATGCTCCTTCCCTATTCACTTTTATCTTTTATCAAGTCATTAGTGGGAATATTTTTTGGGCATTGTTATATTCTTGCCATATACAGTAGTAGAGTAATGAGTGTTAATTTTAATCTCACCAGAATTAGGGCGTATTCCCCAATACTTTTCAATGCAAATATATACACAGTAATATTCATCCCTAAATGTAACACTATATTTGGACTCTATATACACAGTTGATTGGGAATTCAATGTGAAGAGGGCTGGGTTATTTTTTCTTATCAACATTTTTTGTAATAATATCATTAATATAGTTCAGGTGTCACCTCTCTCTCTCTGTTGTAAAAAAAAAACAATCAACTATTGATTATACAATATGGGAAGAACTTTTGAGAATTTATTTTGGATCTGATCAAAAATTGGCCTTATTAAACGTAGCTCACTAGGGAAACTAGGAAAATGATTTTTTATTTCCCTGATGATAATAAAATCATTTCAAAACAAGGTGTTTCTTCAGAGAGATGGACGGACAATAGGAACTTCTTCAAGTCCTCTTCTTTCACTGATGTTGATGACACTTTTATTATAATGGGCTCTAATGCATCTGTAGCTAACCAGAGGAGAAAACGGATCAATTCTAAGAAATATTTAAAAAAAGACTAACAATGAAAAAAAATTTAAATAAGTAATAAATATAAAGTAAGTGTAAAAGAAATATAGGTATGGTTCTTTTGAACTCACAAATTCGGTTTAGCAATATTGATAGAGAATTTCTCATTAATCCACAGATCAGTGCTGTCATCACCTAGGTTCTTTAAAGAAGATTGTAGAACTTGTTTTTCCAGCATTGTAGTTGTTTATGAGGTATTCCTAGATTTAACTTTTAAATTTGTCATCAGTGATACTTACATGGATTGTCTCATGATGATAATCTGTTGTTAAGAAAAAAAACTTGACTATAAGTTTTTATGCACAATTGAATGAAAGAATAATTTATTTTTTAGCCATCTGTCAAGGCAACTCTACTATTATGCATATAGTTATATTTATTATCCTGATTTCAGAACCCATTGTCTATTCATGTCTTTTAAATCAGACTAGATTTTTAATTAGAAAAACATGTTTATTAGAGTAGGCCAAATTTTCCAACTTTTCCCAGCCTTAATCTCATTTTGAAGATTATCGAAAACTAAGCATTTTTTTCCTATAAAACCATACGTTTTCGAGTTTGTTCTGATATACAAAATCTCGATTGAAGATGATAATTTTTGAACAAGCGCCAAGATTTTTTCAATGAATTTTACTACGAGAAAGGACAAAATTGAGATTTTTGAATAGTTTTGAATAAAAATAGGGCTTATAGCAAAAATTTAGTGTTCTTTTTACATGTCGGAAGAAATTCCCAGAAAATTACGTAAATTTGGATGATTTTAGGGAATTTTGTATATCAGAACATGAAAAGTTTTTATTTTTATTTTCAAAAATGTGTTTTTCATGGTTAAAACATCAATTTTTGATTAAGGCATGGAACATTATTTGGGGAAAATAAAATTTTGTATAACCCTAATGTTAATGCTAAATTTTAGAAGGACTTTGGTAAAATCGTTTACTCGATTTTTGCAACAAAAATTAATGTTTTCCACGAAATAACGATATGGCTTTAAGTGTTCATTAAATTAATTTTTGTAAATACTAAAACTTTAGCAAAATCAAGTCTACAGTTGAGATGATTAACAGTACATATGTTAATGTGATTCTAGAAAGTTCTGTGAATTCTTTTGACTTTCTAGTAAACCAGGGAATCTGGAAACTTGGTATGATCCACGTCATCAGACATAATGATGAATTTGTCCACAAATCTATCGGGATAGCCATTCTCATTTAAACGTGAGTTTTACTCTTTTGTATTTCTTTAGGCCGTTCCTCTGGACTATCAGTCTTCTTCTTGTAAATATTTCTTAGAAATAGATTGCTAATTTTTCAGTAAATAGAAAAACTCCACGTTACCAGTAATTTATTGTGAAATTTATTGTAAGTTTCATTGAGTTTTGTAATAGAAAATAAAAAAATGAACAGAGAATGAAATTGATTTTTTTGTTTTGGTCATAAATACAGAGGGAAGTAGAGTGGTACTGCACTATCGACAAAAGAAGATACTCATAGGGATATAAACTGATTTTTGGGATAACGCCCAAAACTAAAGTAGGATTATTTCCCAGGCATATAGGATGGGTCAATAATAAGTCTGTCTCTCGTATTGTTTACCTGAAAATTGCCATTTTGAATTGATTTTAGTTTCTTTTGAAAGAAATAGGCTCAAATTCGCCAAAAAATCAGAGATAAAACTATTGCCAATTCTCTGCATTTTATCCCAACTAAATATGAGGTTCGAGCATTTACCTGTCCATTGTAGAAATAGATTTTTACTTAATTTATGTAATTTTTAGTATATTATAGAGCTAAGCTTTACTATTTTTACATAAAACTCAAAATTCTTTTCCGGATAGTCAGGATCAATATTATTTTTAAAGGTGAGCCTATAAAAATGTCGGAATTAAACAAAATTTTCACTTTTGCAATGTTTGATTTCGAGCGACAAATACCCAAATTGAATTCCTGGAATCGATTCTTACTGTTCACTCAAGAATCTACAAGACTGAAAGGAAATGTTGAATTTCTCTTCAACATAAACATGAAGAGTTAGTAGTCATGAAGAGAATGAGTAATAAGCCCCTTTTAACGCCTAGAATAAATGAATGTATTACATAGTCTCTTTTTGAAATTGCCCAATAGATATTCTGAAGAGTTCCACGTACATTTTAAAATACATATTTTTTGGGCGTTTACACTTTTTAGTCTCTTGCGTTCACAAGCAGGCACAAGCAAACTAACTATAGGAAAAGATATTGGATAGTAGAGATGAACATTTCTGTTGATACATTTGAGAGAATACAAACCAAGAATAAGAGAAAATTAGATCATTTCTTTTCTTCGTGTATACCGGAGATTTCCCGCCTCACTAAGTAATGAAAAATAAAAGATTACTTGAGCTGATTTCAACATACCTATTAGACGTAGCAGTTCAGGGTTATGTTTTTCCTTAAAATGAGATTTCTATCCTTATATAGGGCCTACTTTTGTCAAGAGTCTTAAACCTATAAAGTACCTCGAATAAAGTATTAATCTCTTCGAGCTGAAAAAAATTTTAAAAGAATCAATATCATCACAAAATAGTCAAGTGCACTCCGAAACTTATGGATATCAGATAATAAGACGTATCAAGAGTCGAAATTCATCCTATAATATTAATTTTTCGTAAGGATTTCGAACTTCTCTTTACGAATTCAATGATTTCACATTTATTCGGCAATTCGAAGCTGAATTTCGGCAAAATGAAAGCTTACTGCATGAAAAAAAAGTTGCAATAATAAGTGAATCTAATAAAGAATGATTTCCTAAACATTTATAATACTACTAAGCCTACTTAAAAGTAAAAAAAATTGTTTTGAATTCTTTCTGAATAATATAATATCATTAGAGATTATATGAAAAAGAAAAAAAATATGAATTAATTAAACATGTTTTTTCTGTTCTGTTAATTCAGATTCATTGAACAGTATCTTCTGAATTTTGGAAATGTTTACAACAATGACTGTGTAAAAGTGTGATGAGGAAAAATATGTTTTTGATTAATAATACCCTAGAGATAGAGGTAGTGTCACAACCTAATCTTGATTCTTTTAGCATCGAGAATGGGAAAAATGCTAATTTCATAGGATAAATTATGCATTTCTCTCTCCTATAGTTCACATTTTAAATCAAGTGTACTTAAAATATTTGAACCCCTTAATATCAATATGGGAAATGATTGATTGGAATAAATCCAGATCATGACTGCTCAAGAAAGGTTTGCATCGACTAGTGAAAAAGAATCTTATAGCTATTGGTTACAAAGAAAAGACAGATGATGCTAAATAATTCAAAGAGTTGAAAAAACAAATATTTTTCATGATAAGACTGATCAAGTTAAATTGGAACAGAAATCTCAATCTCAACTCTGACCGTTTTGAAGAAAAAAACTGGAGAAGAGTATGGTCATTTTTCAAATTTAGATTTGGCACAAATTCTCATTTTATCGAACTTTAAACCGAAATATTTTATTGATTCAAAAGTCGGTAAGGTAATCAAAAGATGATTTTAGGATCAGAACTAGACAAGAAATCTGAAAGTTGCCAATAAAAAAAAATCCACCCTTTATGAGGAATTTTAAATAATCGATTAATTTTCATTAGAACAGATTTAGCATGCAATGTAATTTATTTCCTTCTCTAATTCTGCTCTTGCAAAACATCTTTCGATCATTCTGCCAAATCAATTAAAACTTTCAGTTCAGAGGACGACAAAATAAGATTCTTGTGCTGAATCGAAATTTGGAAAATAATTATAATATTACATTGTTATTAACATTGGATTCCTGAAAATCTTCGACATATTCGAATGCTTTGTAATAATCATAAATTCCCAACTTTTCATGTATCAATTAGCTTTACATAAATTGAGTTTCATCAAAGAACTATGGCCAGATCTGATTTGATAAGAGATTAGGCATAACCAACGCCCATGGTTTATAACAATTCAGAGTTGGTTTAACAGAATAATTCCTTCAAGGCAGGTGCAGAAACCTAATTATGATTCCTGTACAACATCCAAAATTTCTTTATCATTCATAGACAGTCTCCAATTAACCCCTTCGATCCCAGAGGCCGTATACGACGTCTAAATCAACAGTTTTAGGCGATCGCTGCATTTTAACGGGTTCGAAGGGATTAACAGGGAAAAAAGTATTTTCAAATCAAAGATAATTTGTTTGTTATTTTTCAAAGTTTACAAAATAATTACCAATGATTAATGGGCCTACTGCTACTTAAATGTTTCTTTGGGCGAAAAAAAAAAACAGAAGAAAATCACCAAGTTAAATATCAGTTTTTCTGTTCTTCTGTTAAATGTTAATGAATGATCATTTCTTTAAGATTGTCATCTTTTTTGAGACATATGGAAAATTGGTAGATATAATTTCTAAATTTCAAGAGTGAAACTGTTTCTTCCGAAAAAAATTCAAACAAAAACTCAGGGATTGTATATTACAGTCATTTTACGAAAATAGGGGACAATTTTTCGATATTGGATTCGTTGACAAAATAAGAATAATTGAAGGTGTAATTATCAAATGAGTTTATCAAAATTAGTGTAAATTTTCTCGAATTTAGTGGAATGCTTAAACAAAATTACTGGAGAGTTTTCCAATAATAAGAGAATGAGATAATTGCAGGTTAGAATCTATTCGAATATAGTGGAAAGTTTATCGAAAAGGAGAAACATTATTTCGTCTTTTGTGGACAGTTTTTCGAAATCAGTAAAGAAGCTTGACGTTATTAGTAGAATCATTTTTTACAAGCTATTTTTGTAATAAATAGATGATTTATAACACCGTAAATTAATAATTTCGAAAAATGACTATAAGCTGAGAGTATTATCTCAAATCAAAAAGTCATTATTTTGTCATGTAGTTACTTTTAAGTAGATACATATATTGGTAAATAAATTTATATTTGATTTTTTCAATGGGTTTGGGAAATTATTTTCAAGTGATAGACTGTATTCAAAGACATAAAGGCTGCTTCGAGATTATTGGGATAGTTGTACAAGGAGGAACTCATCTCGTCTTTCTCAGATATCAATTTTATCACTCTCAACAAGATAATCTCCGTGATATTGATGAAATAAATTGCGTTTTTTTATTCTTTTAGAGTTTATTTTTAAAATTTCTGTTATAGATATGAGCGTAGAGACTGGAGCCAAAGATGAATGTAGCAATGCTGTGACAAAATCATTAGTAAACTTTGATTGGAAATATAGTGAGAAAGAAGCGCTCGACATGTGTGACAAATTCGGATTAAAATCATTTATGAGTTGTTTAGTCAAATATTTATACGATACAAGGAAAACTGTGGTCGAAATCCTTGTAGCTATGCATGTATTTATTTTGGGCGAATTTTACACTGAAAAAGAGGATGGTCTCCTACGCCTTTTATCACATGAACAAGAAAGGTCTAGTGAATTTTTTAAAATTATAGAAGGTGTTTCGAAAAAGGAGAAAGATTTCAGATTATCAGATATGAGAATCTTTTCTGTAATGGCAGGCATCTACTTGAAGTTCCCTTTAATGAGGCATCATCCTGCAGGTTTATTCAATTTGGCTAGATGGTATTGTTACCCTCAAAAGTTGGATGACAAATGTTTCAGTCAAGCCCTACTCTTTGATATTTACCAAAAGGCCTTTTCAGTCTCAGAATTCATTGGAAAATACGGAAAAATAATTAAAACAGAAGCTTGGAAAAATGTAGATTTGAAAGAATTGTTTTGCCTAGTCAGGAGTAAGGTGAAAAGAAATAAGCTTTTTCTCGCAACGCATCACAATTTTAACTATGAAATTGCTGGAGAAATCGCCTGTCAAAAGATATATGCGCTATGTCAAATGCATCATAATTTGTACCACGCATGTGACAAAGTTGTTCATCCTGCAAATAAAAAACATGTAATAGATCCAAAAGTATTGAAAGCCTTTTACGATTGCAGTGTTTCCCTTGAGACGTTCCAGGAACTATACAAGGATGAATTGATAAGATTCGTTAAGAGTAAAGAAGACTTGACTGAAGATTATTGGAATAATTTCAAAATCGGGAATAAAGAACAAGAAGATTATCTCCAAAGTTACTATTTGGAAAAGATTGCAAGTATTTTGGCATTAAAAAACCAACCCTTGAATATTGAAGAATATTATTTAGTAGACTTGGTTGAAGAGCTTGACTTTTGGATAAGGTTCAACAAAAGATTGATTATAAAATACATGATTGATGAGTATATATTATTCAAAAAGGTGAATTGACACTTTGAATTATAATTATGAATAAATAAAGAATGCAAGAGTTTTGTTTTTTAACTATTGTTTTATAAGACTAAAATTCCGGTATATTGCAATCATCCAGTGTAATAGTGAGCCATGACGTAATGAATTGGGAATGCTCATACATTAGCAATGTTATTTTAACCTTTGACTTGAAAAATCACGGGGGAGGTCCAGCATTCTGCCATTCATTTTGGTTAGATTGATTAGGATGATATTTTTCAATATCGATATTTTTTCTCGGACTATTCTGGCTAATCATGTGATTTTAATTTGATTTTTCAAATATCATCAAACAAAAGAGTTATTTCATCTTTCTTATTGTTCATCATAAACTATTTTTTCTCAATGCAAGAGCAGAAATTTCTATTTCGAAATATATATATTAATATAGAGTTTTTTTATTTTTGCCAGCCTTTAACTCATTCTTAAGGAAATTATAGTCTAAGCAATTTTTTGAACGCAGTTTAATTAAAACAATTAGAGATTGAAAAATTCTAACCAAAATCTATATAAATGCGCTCTTTAAATTGAATAGAGTTTATTCAAATTTCTCATGTATGAAGGGGAGAGTATAGAGATGAGTCCAAAAGAGGGAACCAATGATCCAAACGACTGCACGATGTCCACAGAAGACGACGTCACGATGGATTGGAAATGCAATGAAGAGGAAGCCATTTCTGAAGTTTCTAAACATGGATTTGAACAGTATTTTATAAATATGATCAAATATTTGTATGATACAAAAAAGAGTGTAGAGGAAATTGTAAAAGAGTCCAAATTATTCATTCTAGGTGAATTTTACACCAAAAAAGAAGATGGTTTCCTCCTCAATTTATTACATGAACCAGAGAGGCTAGACGAGGTTTTAGAAATTCACGCGGTAACTTTAACAAAGGATAAAAATTTCAAACTATCAGATTTGAGAATTTTCGGGCTGATGGCGCATATTTATCTAGGGTTAGAGTTGATGAAGCAGCATCCACCAGGATTATACCATTTAGCTAGGTGGTATTGTTTTAAAAGATTGTTGAATCAGAAAGAATTCATTCAAGGCCTACTCGAAGATATTTACAACGATAGTTTTCCCTTGGAGGATTTTAAAAAGAAATACAAAAGTCTTGTGACTTCAGAGGACTGGAAAAGTGCAAATTTGAATGAATTACTTTTTCTGGTCAGAAGTGAGAAGCAGTGCATTAAACTCTTCTTAGGATTGCACTATACCGGCACTAGAAGATCCATTGAAGAGTTGGGCTGCCAGAAAATATTCGTTATCTGTCACATGCACTTGATTGTGCACCATATAAACACCCATCGACCTAATATATCACCCTGCGATCTAGAAACAAAATTTGTCAATGCTTTCCACGATTGTTCTGCTCAAGTCAGTGATTTTGATGATTACGTGAAAAAAAAGTTGAAGAAATTTGTTAAAAATCATAAATATTTTGAGAAGATTCCGACCAAGTTAAAATTAGGAGACGAGGAACTAGAGAAGAAGTTTGAAGACTACTATTTGGTGAAAATATCTATGGAATTAACTGAAAGAAATGCCCCATTGGATATTGAAGAGTTTTTCGTTGTAGATATAAATGGGGATATTGACATGTGGATGAGATTCAACAAGAAATTAGTGCTGAAATAT
The DNA here is from genome assembly GCA_012064415.1 of Gyrodactylus bullatarudis. Lineage (NCBI taxonomy): Eukaryota > Metazoa > Platyhelminthes > Monogenea > Gyrodactylidea > Gyrodactylidae > Gyrodactylus > Gyrodactylus bullatarudis. The sequence goes on from SSNU01000039.1 coordinate 587,556, forward strand.
AGGATTGAGGAATTTTCATTGCTTGGCATAATCGACACAAAAGAATATGAATAAATTCATCAGAATGGTAGACACACATGAGTCTTTATATTCGTGGTCATTAATAATAAAGAATATATACTCGATTAGGTTTCTTATTTGTATTATTTTGGTTACAAGGGATAAGAAGCAGAGAAGTCATACATAATAATCAGCATGCAACTGATTTATAAGCTTGTAAAGAAAGAATCAGAGCTTTTGTCTTTATTGAGACTCTTTAGTATACCGTAGCCGAGAATTTAACCAAGGTTAAGAGCATAGAGTGTCCAAATATTATAGTTACGTATAAGAGTACTCGAAAAAATTAGAGCCATTATCTGTAATTTCTTAGAAAATTATTATTTTTTGAAAATTTACTTCTCTTAATAGAAAGATTAATTTCGAACCTACTCTACGAAAATTAATGAGTCTTTTCATATTTCGTAGTGTAACAGTTTAGGATTTAGGGTCATGAACTATACTTTTTGCAGTTCGTTAAGGAAGATATGAAATTCAATAGGGAAGTTGTGAGAAACGATATGGAATTAATACAATTCATTAAGGAATATTCAAGTTTTATTTGTCAATCAAAGATATCAATACTTCGCTTTCAAGGGGACAAAATTACGATAAAAATTACTTTAAATGTAGTGAATAAATTCAATTATCTCAATTAGTCTTCTGATTGGTAAGCTATTGGATAGATGAGTTTAGTGTTTTGCGTCAAGATTGGTCTCAATTCATTAATCACATGGGAGTGCCATATTCAACCGCTAATAAATGAATCCGCAATCCCAGAGAGAATTTACCTCGAAGAAGAATGATTGTTGATATCAATGATTAATGTCAAAAAACGCCACAAGTTCTACAAAACTTAATAGATCACATCGAAAGTTGAACAATGGAGAAAACATTAACTACCTAAGAGGACAAGACGGTATTCCTGCTGCTGAATATTTTATGAGAAGACTCTAGGAGATCGCGGAGGAAGCCAAATAAACTCTAGATGAAATAATACAATCCGCAAACCATGTGAAATATTATTATCCTAAATTATTGCGAAAAGAAGATAAAATATTCCTTAATGAATTGCATTAATTCCATTTCGTTTCTCACAACTTCCCTATTGAATTTCATATCTTCCTTCAATAATGACATTTTAAAATACTATTCCTTAATGAATTTCATGAGTTTCGTACTGAATTTTACGAATTCCTTATTGAATTTCATATCTTCCTTGACGAGTTGCAAAATGTATAGAAGAAATTTTATTCATTTCGTTTACAATTGAATAAAAGCCCTGAGAAATCAATTGATCTTGATTATAATTCGAATGGTTCTAATCTATTAATCAGTCAACACAGGTTGATAATCAAATTGATGTGTATTCTTGAGTTAAGGTTCAATCCGAATATTTTCAGCTGCCCTCTCACTCTCTGATCATCACTTGAATTTTTCACTATTTTATGCACAAATAACAAGCCAGCACAAAAGATTGAAAAGTTGTTAAATATGAGCAAATTTCAATTTGTTAAAAGGTACGCCTTTTTTTGGATTGCAAAAAACGCCAAGATCTCTTCTTTATAAATGTTTAATCTCAAAATTCTGTTGTTGATTCCAGATATTTGAAGCGATTAGATACCGATATGAACGATAATATTGCTGTTCAGTTTTCCTCCCTCTCCCCTAGTGAGGGCTGAAATACTACCACGAAATGGACGGTTGAAAGTCATGAAATATTTTGCATAGTACTTAGATATTACTGGGGTAAAGTCTAAAGAGACCCGGAGAAATATAACGTTTATCACTCAAATATACGCTAGTTTTCTCTAACCTTCCTTAAGAATTTGAAATCGATATCATCTTATCTTGACTCCAATAATATTATGGAAGAAAATATGAGATCTACGATTTCAACATGAGAGAGTGATCGAAATAAGCTGAATCTGATTTTGAAAATCGATGAAATCTTTTTGATTCAAAATCCCTGAAAAAATGACGAATTTATCAAAAGTTTTAAGATGATAATCGGTTTTCTTGTCTAATCGTGATCCTAAAAATCAACTTTTGATCACTCTCTCATGTTAAAATCAACAAAAATTTACAACTCAAAGTTTAAAAGAATGAGGATTTGGCGCTACTTGAAACGCAAATGAGTTTGATAGAAATTAAGTAATTATTAATTACACTTAACTGAGAATGCACAACGTAATATGGTCTGAGAGAATAGAAGCCTAATTTTAATTGGAATTCAAAATCTAATTTGAATTTTTTCAAACGCTTTTCAAATTAACTTGAGAAACATTCCCCCGTTTAATAATATTCATATTGCTACTTATAGGTATGAATACTATCCATTGGATAGTAGACTTACAAGACCAAGAAATTATTAATCTACACTTTTAATTAAATTCTCAACGCTTAACAAATGCAGAACCCAGTTGATACTATCAGAAAGTATCATTAAGACGATTGGATATTCAGTAGTTTGTATGAAAAAGACGGCTCCAAATCATTTACAATATTTGATTAAATTTAAGGGTTTCATTATTTATATAATTCCGAAATAAAATGAGTAATTTTCGCAGATTTGATAAATTAATTGCTTTTTTGAATTTTTAAAATCAAGTCAAAGATTAGTCTGATAATCACAGTATCAAACAAGTAGAGACCAATAACGAATTCGAATAGATAACACAACGTCTACTACAATGAACTGGAAGTATCCAGAGGAAAAAGCCATTTCTCTTGCATCAAAGTATAGATTTGAGGATTATTTTATATATATGATAAAATCTTTGTATGAAAATCAAAAGAGTCCAGAGAAAATTGCTAGCGAATTTGATTTCTTTGTTCTAGGTGAGGTTTTCTCTTTGAGTGAGATTTATTTTCTACTCTTTTTATCCCATGAACATTAGGGCTGGTACCAAAAAATACATGAATTAGCTTGAGGTCTCAACTTGTCCTATATTTAAAAATATTCATTTTGATATACAAAAGTATAAGTCTAAGAAAAAGAAAAAACCTGGGAATAATACTGTAAAATTTCTTGAATAAAAATATACATAGACTAAGTAGTCAAAATATAATGACCAGTTGGACTAAGTTTTCATTCATTAAATCCATGCCTCGAGTCTCAAAATAGGCGAAATAATTATACTGTATGCTCTTTTTCTTGTTAATAATATGGAAAATTATCTAAAGCTTTCTATTTAAAGTTTAAAAAAAAATAGTTCGATAAAACTTTTTGAGGCATCAGTTATAAGTCATAAAATTTTTTTGGAAAAGATTATTCTGCTTTTAAGTAGTAACATTAAAATTTTTGATTTTAGCAGCAATTTCAGGCTACTTGAAGAGATTATTAACAGTTTTTTTCTTTTTCTCAAGCTGACAAAATTGACATCTTCGGGTTCAGCATGAAATTATCTCTCTAATGATGGTTCAAGCTTTGCAATATTCTAATTTTTTGATTTTGATGGTCTACCCCTAATGAACATGGAAGATGGAAAGAGTTTTTAAAAAAGAAGAAAGTTTAGAACAGAAAAAGGAATTTCAGCCATCTGATGAAAGAATCTTCTCTCTACTGGTCCACTTACATTCAAGATTTCCCCTGATAAAACAACGTCCACAAGGTTTATTCACTCGAGAACTGCTCATGGATATTTACAATGGAAAACTTTCTATTGGAGATTTTGGAGCTAAATACAAGAGTCTTGTGACCACTGATGACTGGAAAGATGCAATTTTATGTGAGCTGTTGAAGTGAGGGATTTGAAGTGAGAAGGACTGTGTTAGATTCTTTCTAAGTTTGCATCATGAGAACACTCTGGAGAGTATCAAGGAATTGGGATATCAAAAGATTTTCTTGATATGCCACCTCCATTATATAAGCAAACACACATGTATTGAAGTAACGGCCCAAACAGAGATGATGAAACTGTTCCTTGACTTCAGGGTTACAGTCGAGGAGTTTGTTGACCATTTGAAAAAAGAACTGAAAGCATATATGAGAAAGGTAGAGAGGCTTGGTAATTTCTTGGATTCTTTCGAGATAGGTGATGAAAACATGAACATGAATTTGATAACTATTACACTAAAAAAGTTCGAACTAAGATGACAGGCTCAGAGCAACCTTTGAACATTCAATCATTTTTCCTAGTTAATATAGGTGAAGATGTTGGATTATCGATGAGATTCAACAAAAAATTGGTATTAAGATACATGATTGAAACACAAAAATAATTTCGCAAGAATATTAATAATTAATAGAACGTAATAAAATAATCAAGCAGAAATCTAATTTTGACTTACATTGAAATTTTGGCCGAGATACTCTTCCAACTAGGAGCACAAGTCTTTTAGTTGTACATTGAGCAGTTTATTTTACTTGGTCTAGTTTGATAACGGTAATAATTACAAAAGATTGAAATAATTAGTTTTATCAATTAGTTTCTAAAATTTTGATTCAAAATTATCCGATTGGAAGCAGTGAGACCAAAGTTTAACCCTTTCGATACCATGTTCAAACTGACTTTTTTCAATGATTTTGAAACATTTTTTTATGATTATTTTTTGATAGTATATCACAAACTATCTAAGTTTGCTATCATGCTATATTTTTGCTAGCCAGGCATAAGAATGCCATAGATATTTCAACTTTGTCCGAAGGAAGTAGAATTCCTTAATTCATGATTCTTTTTGATCGAAATTATTGAACTTATCAATGTTCAGAGATAATAAGATTAATTTCCGTAGAAGCTAAATAGTTAATCCAAAACAAGGTATATTTTTTATGCATGAAATCAATGAGCAGTTTCATCAAGAGTCTCGTGAAAATGGGACAATTTTCAACCCCATTTAAACCTTAGATCTTCAATATCTAGGTTATTTTGTAATAAGATCGAATGAAATTTAAAGGATATCCTTTTTGACATTAATTGAGTCTTTGAAACAATTAACTTTCAAATAAATCCCTTCATTGGCAAAGTTTCACTCTAAATTACTCACTAGTAGATGGGAATTTCAATATAAATCAGACCCTGGTGAAATTATGTGTAAGAAAAAATTTTGTCCTTGTAAATGTTAGAATTAAGCCTGAAACTATCTTCGTTTAGCTATGGTATCGAAAGACCTAAGATGAAAAATAGTCATTTGGGAAAATATGAACCAAATATATTCATAAAAATTAATTGCGTTCTCAAAACTTATCAAGTTTAATTCAAGTTTTTATCATGCCTGTGGTGGCAATTGAAAAGAAAAGTGTAGTAGTATCATAGCAGTAAAATCCGTGTCAGATCTACACGATAAGGAAACGTGGTTGTGCTGTCCAAGATATTTGAATAAAAAAGGTTTTATTCAAGACCTACTCGAGGATATTTACAATCCGGGTTTTCATTTCAACGACTTCCAAGCAAAATATAATAATTTCTTAAAGGAAGATGATTGGAAAGATGCCAACTTTAAAGAACTATTATGCCTAGTTAGAAGTGAGAAGAAACGTCCTAAAATGTTCCTATCAATCCATGATAAGGTGAAATTTTATGATATTGAAGATTTGGAATGCAGGAAGATATTCTTTCTATGTGTTACCCATCATAAGCTGCACCACAAATGTGATCAAGTTACTCTTCCGGAAAATTTTGAATTTAAAGTGCCAGAAAATCTCGTGAAAGCTTTTTACGACTTCAACACTACTGTTGATAAATTGAAAATTTTATTTAAAACTCAGAGACTGTTGAGTTTAATTCATAAAGATTTGTTGAAGCCAGAGGAGAAGACTCGATTAGTTTACTAATTCCAGTGTGATTGTGGGGTCTCGTACATAGGTGTAACTATTAGGAAATTATCTACAAAAGCGGATGATCATCTTAAGAAGGATACTGCGGTTACTAGGCACCTTAGACAAAAAGAACATGCAGCTTCAATTTCTTTTTATACAAAAACCCTAATTACGACAGCATAGATGTATAGGTAAAAGAAAAATTCCTTATAAGCCCATATAAACCTAAAGTATATACTTTATATATATGTCTTCAGAAAAACTACTCTTATAAGAAGAGACCCTCGCATTCCTTATAATCTTATCTGCACCAAAGTGAGCAATACGCTAGGGTGAAATTTGTTTCTCTCCGAACAACTCACGAGAGGACTTACTTTTCTGATAAATTTTAGTACTCAGATCATATTTTGCATAATTTCAAAGCCTGAAAGTCATTCTTCATTATGTCATTGCCGATTTTTCCAACAGTATCCCACGGAATTGATAAACAACCTGTATCAAATAAGACAGAGAGATTTTTATTTTAAAAAGTCGCAAATTAAGAAAATTTAAAACTGCGTAGTTTAAATTTAGTTGATTCTATTCATTCTTAGTATGACTGAGGTGGACAGCACAGAGTTAACCCAAGGAAACGAAGTAAAAGATGAAAATATCAATTCTATAGCGACAACTACAGAGCAGTTGCCTTTGGATTGGAAGTATAAATTAGAATATGTTGCTTTACTTTGGCTGAGAGAATTTGAAAACTATTTTGAAGATTTGATTGAAACATTATACGATATTACAAAGAGCGTTGAGCAAATTCTTCAAAATGCAGCTGCATATATTTTGGCGGAACTTTACACTGAAAGGGAAGAGGAATTTCTACTCAGATTATCCCATGAACCAGAAAAGTACAAAGAATTTTGTGTAAATAAAGATTGCCAGTTAAGGCCGTCAGATAAGAGAATCTTTTCTCTAATGGCGGCTATACAGCAATATTCTGCCAAGAGTTGTCAACCTCGAAGAGATTTATATCATGTAAATAGATGGTCTTGTTATACAAGAAGTTTGAGTGGGAAAGAATTCACTCAAGGCCTAATCGATGATATTTACAATGATAAATATTCGGTAAAAGATTTCACTACAAAATATAAGAAATATATGTCAGATGAGGCTTGGAAAGATGCCAAAATCACAGAGCTAATACACCTGGTTAGGAGTGAGGAGCAACGTGTTAAAATATTCCTTTTAGTAAATGCTAACAAGAAATTAGAGGATATTGAAGGGCTGGGATGTCAAAAGATATTCACAATCTTTGATATGCACCACAATTTGCACCACAAATGTAATAGCGTTAATAAACCTGATGAAATATATGGCAATGTACCAGAAAAATTGATTAAATGCTTTTACGATTGCACCAAGTCGGTAAATGAATTCCAAGAATGTTTTGAGAAAAATTTCAAGAAATGTATAAAAGCTAATTTAGAATTGGTCCAATTTTATAGAAACTTTTCATTAGGGAAAGAAGAAGAAATAAAATTTTCTGAATACTATCGGGAAAACATTACTAACAGATTGATAAAAACAAAAGAAAAATTAAAGATTGAGGAAATTTTTTATGTAAGTTTAGATGGTGATTTTGACAAATGGATGAGATTCAACAAGAAATTGGTAATGAGGTACACGGTTCATGAACGTATATGTTTTGGAAGAATATAAATTATCATTTTGAATGAATTTAATTAAATTTACATACATAGTATACTCAACCTGTATGTAATTGTACATTAGAATTATGAAATCGGTATTTTTTCTTTGGTATGTTAAAACTTAGAAAATAATACAAAATCAAAGTCATGAACAATGTCCAAATAACTATTCATTAAACCCCTAAGGTGCAATGCATAGACGTTGGCTATTAAACCTGAAGAGCGATGAGTTGGACTAATTATAAAAACACCTTAGACCCAAGAGCTGGGATGTAAAAAGATATTTTTGGTATGCATTGCATATTTTGCAATCTGCATCATAGAATAAAAATTTGTACAACTAAGGCTACGACTGAATCAACGGAATTAATTTTTTTATTGATTTTAGTGTAAACTCTACACTGTAGTGTCGAGGAGTTGATTGAGTACTTGTTATAAATGAACAGAAAAGTAATTGAGAGAGGAACAGAAACGTATCAAGTATTTTTAGATTCTTCCGAAATAATTTATAGAAATTATGAAAACTAATTTAAAAATTATGATCAATCAAGAAAGTTTATCATTATTTCAAACTCACACGCAAATAGTCGAGCTAAATTTTGATACAGATCAAAAGTTTGGATTCCCCATATACTCTTTCTCCTTTTAATACAGGAATTCACTGAAAATTGGAAGAAATTGAGTACAAGTCTCTTGGTCACGTTTTTCTCGTCTAGGTTTCAACATACTTGTAAATATTTGTCAATAGATACTATCTATAAGATAGTCAATAAACATGAGTTGAGTAACTCAATAGTCAATTTAATTTGTATTACAAATTTTGTAAATTTTGATTTGTAGTGGATGATTTAAAACAAAACAATAAAATTAAATGAAGATTGTTTTTATTTATTCATTTGTAAAAATTTAATTCAAAAATAATCTTGTAACTGTTATCAGTCTACAAGATTATTTATTATACAACAGCTGAATTTATTATACTGAATTTGAAAAGTCTTCATATTTATTACATATAGATTAATTTTGAATGGGAATAGTATAGTACACTAAACTTCCTAGAAAATGTATTATCCTTGTGATATTACTGAAAGACATCATTGGAAAAGTAGAAAAAGGATATATTAACACCAAATGTACATTTCTCAAAGGTTCATCAGTAGTGTCTCTTTGATAATGATAAAAGTTAAAAGATGAATGAAAATAATAATTTACAAATTATGAAA